>CANYBF010214906.1:0-24475 GCA_948192965.1 Dalechampia spathulata | reverse complement strand
TAAATATTTATGTCATTCATGTCACATGCCATGTCACATGACACATGCACATACTACTATGCATGCCATGCATATGCCGTATGCCATAACATACTATATTTTGTATACACATACGTATAAATACGCCAATACACAAATATGCCAATACGCATTCCAATACGCTCAATCAACCAATACGCCTTATCATGCACATATGCCTTGCCATGCATATATGTATATATCATTATGCCATAATGCCATGTCACGTCGTATGCCATTACATATATCATACCGTATGCCATGCATATACTATGTTGAATACACATTCACATACACACCACTATGCCATGCCATACATATGCCATGTCATTCATCATTTCACATACCACGCACGCGGTATGTCATTCATCTCACATGCCACGCATACGGTATGTCATTCACTTCACATGCTATACATATAGTAATTCATCCATTTCACATGCCATGCATATGGTATTCCATACAATGTCATGTTATAATTTAACATTTTACATGTCATGCCATAATACACAAGCACATTCTACTACACATGTCATGCATATGCCGTGTCACGCATCACTTCACATACCATGCATTTAATATATCATACACCTAACATGTCATACATATGCCATGTATTATACCATCATACATATCATGCATATGATATGCCGTACATACACCATGCATATGGTATGCTACTCATTATGCCATGACATCCATCAAATTTTTAACATATCATGCATATGATATATTATTCATGCATACACATTACATACGCCATATGTCCAACGTTAAAATGAATCTCAAAACGTTAACGCATAATGTCATACACTATTTGCCATAAATATGTGCTTACATATTAGGTTGCCATATCATGCATATGATATGTCATTCATGCTCACATGACATGCATATGTCATGTTACTTTTATCGCTATATCACATGACATGCATATGCCATGCTATCTAGGTTGCCATCTTACCATGCCATGCTCACATATTAGGTTGCCATCTTACCATGCCATGCTCACATGACATGCATATGTCATGTTACTTTTATCGCTATATCACATGACATGCATAACCCAATTCACATGATGAGCTGTGTGTTTACAATTACGCTTGCATGCTTGCATGCTTAGGATAAATAATCCCAACTAAAATGGTAAAATCGATTTTGGAAACTCATAGAATAGATCTCCACCACCCGAACCCAATCTCTGAAGGGTTTAATTAGCACTCATGCTATGGGTCGGTTGGACCAATCCGGAACCACCCGGTGGCGACTCCCTTGCGACTCTTTCGAGTCCGTATCATTCCCTAAGGGAACCCCTTAGGAAGACTGTGCTTTTGATCCAAGTACGATCCCCGGTCCGTGACTTTCTCAAGCCTCGCTCTGGGCCCCGGCAGAAACCGGAGCTCACAACTACCAAAATCTATTATATGTATCATCATCTAATTTCTTTACAAAAATTATCATAAATTCATGCTTGTAATCCATATAAATTAATCTACATATTTTATATAATTCACTACAATATCCAATATTTATAAAAATTCACACAAGATTCTAAATTAGCACCGATAATGACTACTTAAGTCCCACCAAGCACCACATTCATTTATGATCATATAATAAAGTTTTGAATTTAAATTTCTTAAATAGCCATAATGTAATCTATTATAAATAATTTATAAAAATTAATTTATATATCAAGATCCAATTGTTAAATCACTATAAAAATTCATTTTAAATTTACACCAATAACAACTACTTAAGTTCCACCCACTAAGTACCTCATTCATTCATGATTATGTAATAGAGTTTCCATTAAATTTCTCAAATAGCCATAATGCAGTTTATGATAAATAGTTTTTAAAAACTTAATTTATATATCAAGATCCAATTGTTGGATTGACCTTAAATTTTTATCATAAAAATTAGACTTAAAAATCCAAAACATATAAAAAATTCACCATAGAAATATGCCTAGAATTCAAGTTATGAATTTCATAAATCTACTATAAGATATACTCTAATTTTAACATCAGAAAATTAATTAAAATAATTTATCCTAATGATCTAAGATTTATTCCATACTTCTAAGTTACATATTCTGATACTATATTTATTTAATTCTCAAGGTAAATCCATCAAGTAATTTCTTTAAAATCAATAAACATAAAATTTATACATGATGATTATATGATTAAATAATCTCTCAAAATATACCAATTTATCTATCAACAACATAAATGCCCAAATTTCTAATCAATCGTAATATACTACAATATTCAATCCTAGATATTAAATATAATCAACATACATGTAAGCTTTACTCCTTGCTTTATATTAATTTCTTGAATATAAAATCCTTAAATCTAATTTTTCCCCTTACTAATCTCTATTTCTATTTTGATTTCCTTTGCTTGTGACCAACTTCACATGTATGATGCCTTTCCCAATTTGTGTGATGTAAATATATTTTATTTATTTATATAAATTAAGTTATTGATTAATTAATTAATTAATAATATATATATATGTTAACTATTTATACATATGGTTATATATACTTATTGTTTATTATAATTAGATTAATTTAAATGTAATATTATTAGCTCAATAAGAAAATAATTTAATCTAAATAATATCTAATTAAACATCATATTTTATAAATAATACTAACATCTATTAGTTCTTAAATAACATACATGGTTTAATTAATTTAACATATATATCTATAACATATTTTATCTAAGTTTTCATGTATACAAATAACCTATATATGTTATTTTATCCTATATAATACAAGGTGTTACATGAAATTAAGTCATCATCTTAATTATCATAGGCACATGTTATGAATGAACAATATTTATGTGAGGTAGGGGCAATTAAGTGATAAATAAAGACACAAATGTAATATTTGATGCACATGTTAATTTAGTTAAGCTAAAGGAATTTATGCTAAGGTGAAATATGCATAAATTTGTCATCTTAGTTTAATGATTTTTTTGTTGGTTATTTAAGAACTTAAGGTTAGTTTGATTGATTAATTGAGAATGAGTTAAGGATAGAAATGAGTAAGTCAAACTTAAAGAATATGAAAGACATGGTTTTAGATATTGCTTCAAGTGTACCTTTAAAAATTATCACAATAAAAATTTTATAAGGATGATATATTAAGATTTTTATAGGCATGAGTTAATATTTAAAAATAAATAGATATATATAAGTATGAGTTATGGTTAGCTATTATCTAAAGGGGTTTAAAATTAAATAAAGTGGATATTAAATCTTATAATGGAAATGTCATATACATGATAAAACATGGACAATGAATAGATGAACACTAGGAGCATGAAATTTAACATACATAAAATGAACTAAGAGCTAGACTAGCCAATAAGAGCTTTAGGTTGACTTTTAAGCAAAATATAGGATAAAAAGGGGATACAAAGATGATTAATATGGGAATGGAACACACATAAGAGCATAAGATGAAATCTGTCACCTATGCAAACTTAAGATTAATGTTGGAAATTTAAGTAATGGCTTAGGGATATTTAATTAGAGTTTTGATTAAATTAGGAGGTGGTTACTAAAAACAAGCTAAAAGCACTCTAAAAATTCAATTTTTAAGAGTAACAAAGGTGATATGAAGAAAGGGGGAGTTGATGGCATAAAGGTCAGGATATGAAGTTACTCATTTAGAAGAAATTCTATCAAGATTTAAGGTTGAATTTTAAGTTTTAATAAGTAGTTTAAAAACCTCCTTATGTATGTAAAATAACCAAGTTGTATGAGCAAATTGTTGAAATACGGAGATTAGAAGAGAAAAAAATGAATTATCGTAATCTAAGAGTACATATGTATGAGTTAATTTTGTATTTGAATGGAATTTATTATGCAATAATAATTTCCTAAAAATCTTATGGGAGAAATAATTCCATAAAAGTCAATTTTTAGTATTTGATTATATGACCAAATGAATTATAAACACTAGACATTTAAGGATACATTATTACTAATGTCAAATATATATTATCTAGTAAAGTGAAATTATTTGAGTGATAATTAAATATTGTATATGTGTTTTAACTCATTATAAGGTTGTTGGAACATTGAATGTGTTTAGGTTGATTATATAACCATATTCATCATGTAAGATCTCTTTAATGTGAATAGTATGACCAACAAATAACATGTTTAGTACCTAAAATTTATTAGCATATATGAAGACTATTCAAGCTCAATTCGCTTGGGCAACTAGTAAGCTTCTTGTTATGGACATGACACAGAAAAGATGCCATTTTATGCTTTTATTTTAAATGATTAGATCATATAAAAAGGTTTGCATTCTAATGATAATATATGACATGAATTTTTAGTGAATTGGGAGCCAACTTGATAATTATAACGTATTAGTGAGATTTACACTAGGATTTAACTTACTAGTACATATTGCATAATTTAGAAATATAAGGACTTTTTATTGGAATACAAGTGTATGTGGGAGTAGTCTGTAATGGTATTTGATGCTATCATTACTAAAGAATGGTTGATGAAGGAAATAATTTATTAAAAGAAAATGGATAAACAACTTTGAATTTAATTTCATGCATGAAACACGATAGAACTTCATGAACTATAAGTATAATTTAAACTTGTTTTCTTAAACCTTTGAGTGTATGGGCAATTGCTTAGAAAAGACCATATATTTAAAGAAAATTATTTCCTTTATATAGGCAAGTAAACAAGGGTATGAAGTGCCCATCCCTAAATTAATATAAATTTATTAGACCCTAAGTGGTAATAAGGCTATCAATGTATTAAAACAATAGTTCACATGTATAATTAAAGAATCAAGGTACAATATAATAATAAAAGGGCATAAATATATATTTGCTACTTATTTCGTAGAATGAATCTAATGATGCATATAAAGTGAATAATGAAATGTAGAACTTTATATAATTCATTTAATTTAAATGATATAAAATCTATGTATATTAAGTGCCAAATATGGGATAGTCGCTACCCTTGATTCATATAAAAACAAAGGCAAGGAAAAGTTAAATTTGAATTTTGGTTGATATTTTAGTTAATATTTCTTACTATGAACTAAAATTATTCATTTATTTATGGACAATCATTAGTAATGGCTATATATTATGTTATGTTTGTACATATTAACTAACAATGTTGAAGATATAAGTATAAATAATTTCATAAGGAGAAGATATAAATGAGATAATATGTGCTTTATTATTCTAAATGATATATGACCTCAATGATATGCAAATGGTCACAAGACCTTGTTCATACAACTTATGCATATTATTGCTAAATTTATAAATGGAATTAGCAAGCAAACAAAAAGTTTGTCAGAAGGTAAATGTATTATGATAAAATTGTTGGTTTATGAAAACGTGATTAGCAGCGGAAGATATAATTTAAAACTTTTAAAATTCATATTTACAATGGATCTTACAATTCTATACATAGAAAACATCATATACAGAGAAGATTATATAGATATAAGGAGATTGAAAAACTTACTTTTAAGCTAATCTCCTTCATTCTTTTGCCTTCTGAAAAGTTGTAACAAACTTTTCAATCCCTAAGGATAGATGATCTCCAAACTATCCACACAAGTTAAGAAAATGATCAGTAATCAAATTACTAGATTTGTTTAGAGACTAGTAAAACAAAACGTAAAGAGAATGGATGAAGAATGGTGATTGAATTCAGTTTTTCTCCTTGATGTTCTATCAAAACTAAATTATTTTCCTTATTCTTGAGCTTTGAAATTCTAGAAAGCAGAAGGAGGAAGGAGGTAGCCAAAATTTTGCTTCTGTCTCTCTTTTGTTTTCACCAAAACATCATATGTAACCCTAATTAGGTTTAGGGTTATAACAAGTCAAGTCATATGCATGTCATATGCTTCTGACATGTGACTTGTATGTGACTGACATAAATTTCCTTCCAAAAGCACATGCCAATCATGTGAACTTCCTCTTGATTCATCATACATGAATAAGTCATGTGATAATCACATTTTGACTATTAAGTCAATCAATTCCGTCAAAATCCCGTATATACCATGCATGTAGAACATGTTATCTTAATCACTTGTATATTGAGTTCTACTCATCAGATTTCAGTGATCTTGGTATCGAATCAAAGCTCTTTTCATTCTCTTTCTAATGAACATGAAAAATCCTGGTTATCTAATAACCAAAAACATTATTTTACCAATATCCGTTTGTGATTATCATTTCCTTACTTTTAGTGTGCGACCTTTTAGGTTATTGACATGTTGGCAACATATGAATATATTATTAAACTTCATTTAATAACATCATATGTAAATTATGAGTAGTATCTAATCATACATCATGACTACCCAAATGCCAAGAGGTCATTAGTTTGACTACAACCCTTCCATATCAGATTCCATGCAATAAACTCCTTTCACCATCCTTTATCTCATTTAGGTTTGAGTATGGATTAATGTCAACTCAATGCATGATCAAGTGTGTTAGATCATTCCCTAAATTTGATGTTTCATGTACCATAATCTTTATTCCTAAAATGCCCTTATGAAACTCATTCATTAGTAGGCATTCTACTCTGGCCAGAGATTCCTGAATAAAGAATATTACATGAATTAATAAGATAAACCCCTACAATTTATCTAGAATGGTGAATCCTTTATTGATAAATAAATACCTTCAACTACTTGACATTATATCCAACCTTCAAGTTATGAACACTTACTATGGAGGAATAAAACATATGAGTCATAATATAGTGATCTATCGTTAAGATAACCTTGTTATCTCAAGTCTTAAGGGTACTTCCACTACTGATATGAGTGAGATATACTTCATAGACATAGATCAATCATCCATATGAAATCTTACCGATAAGGCCTCCAATGAGACATCCTCCCACTGCTCATCCATATGTTCACTTTAGACAACTCTTGTTATGATGAATGAGAATCATCCTTAAAAGAAGTGTAATATGTGCTGATCTTAACCGCATCAATAATATCCATTCTTATTAATACATTGATCAGGGATAATTTAGATATTAAACATTTGTATACAATAAGAATCTCATTTCATAAACTTCTTTATGAATTCCTTTATACTGTTCTAATATCTTGGAATTCATTATTTAGTTAATAACTTATGGAGTAAACTGAATAATGAATGATGCCTTTTATTGATAAATGGTTCAATATCAAATTATAATGAAACATGATGCTCTAGAGCATACACTAACAAAAATTATTGGTAAATGATTTAATTATCTTTCATTAATAATTTATTGGTTCCATTATTAAGATGTAAATGAGAACTATTTAGTAGATTAGCTACATCAAGTGTGATAGAATGGTTTTCAAGCATTTTTTTAATTGTAATGGAAATAATATGACAACATCATTAATATATGCTTATTTTGAAAGATATGGAGATTATATGAATTGTTATATACTCAATTATGTACATTGGTTGATATGAATATGCATATTGATGACTATTCAATTGGTGATGATAGAAATACATTGTACATTGAATGCTTTAACAAATGTTAATGCTCAAAAGTATGTTATGCTTATTAATTGATGGATTTATATGATGATGGAACATTCAGTGATGAATGTTCACAGGAGTGAAAATAATTTTAAAGCCTTATGATTATGAACTAATATTCCTATGAAAATGAGGTGTTATAGATGTGATATTTAAAAGGCACGATATAGTACATACTCAATAATGAATTGATAGACTCATATAATTTGATACACTTAAATGAACTCATAAAAGCACATTGAAGTACATAAATTTATATAGGTGTAAGTAGTTGGTGGTGACAATGATACTCTTTCACATTATAATCTATTGATGGTGGTTATGTTGATACCAATCCATAAAAGAGCCAATGCTTGGTCATGATATTGATGCCCTTCCATAACATAATTCATGGTTGGTGATGGTATTGATAACCTTTCATAACAAAATCAGTAGGTGGTGATATTGATACCCTATCTAATATTGGTAGGTGAAGATAATGATGGCTTACTTATTACAAAGTGTGCATAAGCAAAAATAGTTACTCGAGAAAAGAGAAAGATAATGCATATCTTACATTTCATTAATATCTTTCATAACACTTTCCCTTTAAATTTGATATATGGATAAATGCATTAGCTATAAAATGAAATTATGAATTGATTTGAATGCAACTATCAAAGTTCATGTGATGGTATCATAGTCTATACCTACATTGCATATTTACATTAATTATTTAATAATGGTTATACCAATGTTGAATTCTAATATTGTAATAATTAGTTGTAATCAATCCATGTACATTGCACATAAAGTTTCAATACATACTAAATGTTATGCTTACATAGCATCATAGAATATGCTAATGTAATGCATCCATTTTACTTATTTAATAATTATATTATTGATGATTGCTTTAAAGGTAAAATCTTGATGTGTATGGTGAATAAGTTTAATTTACTTAATTGATTCATATTTTTATTAAATACTTATATATAATTCATATTTACAATTCATCTTTATTTAAGAGTCATTGAGTTACATACTCAATATTTATCGCTTGATAAACATAAGTCAAACTAGTTCAAATGGGTGTTAAGATTAGTGAGGAAATAGGACACTCAAGACACTCCAAGTTTTGTATGATCTTATTTACACCATTTTTATTATGGACCAATTTTAAATAATCTGGTCCAAAATAATCATTTTAGCATGATCACTAATGACTTAAATTTATTGTTCAAAAGTATATAATTGTACTACCGTATAAAGATAGTGATAAACATGAAGTTAAAATTAAGGGATGAGTTATGATCGTCTCCCAGACGATAGTAGTTTTTTTCACTACTTCACTACAAGTATACAGATTGCTGTAGTAATGTATTGATCCCACGAGGATTTAGTGATTTATCCACCACTACTTGAATTTCTGATTTGTTTAAGCTAAGAAAGAAGGGTTGGTGTTTGGGAATATCTACTGTCAAAATGTAAGAAATATTGTTGAAATAAAGACACTATTGGATGATGAATGTGTAAGGAATGAAGTTCTAATCACTAAGCTATTAGATAACTGTATGCCTATTGCTACCCAAGATATCCAATGGCGTTGACTACCCTCTCTTAAGGCAAAATCAACTAAATTTTCATCTAACCTCAGATCCACTTAGTCACTCTCATGGCCTTCTGATCAGGGGAAACTGTTCAACTATCATACAGGAACTAGGAGTATGTAGATCTCTCATACACACTTACCTACCTAGAATGAATAAGCATTCCATAGTTCAATTCTCATTGTAACTACAGAGCATAAGGAATCATTTAGGAATCAATCTTTAGAGTTGAAAAGCTCTCACTATTCAAGCATTTTATGACTTAACTCTCATTGTAATCACAAAGCAGAGATTAACTTCTGGAATCAACCCTTAAAATTAAACATTCATATAATTGTTCAAAACAAGCAATAACAGTTATCCCTAGCAAGGGATTTCAAACTTCAAACCCTACTATAGAGTACTTTAGCCACTCATGGCTTTACTAGAAGAATAAAGAAAGAAGAAAGAAAGAAAATTACAGCTGAGAGTGTGTTGCCTATTGGTGGAAGACCTCCTCTTCTTAGGTTCCTGCTGTCTTTTTATTTCTACAGTGGAGTCCTCTCTTTTTTCCTCTTCTTGCCATTTTCTTCTTTCCTGCCCATCACTCTTGACTTAGCTCCCATTATCCTTGAACGTGCTTTAATGTTTTTTTTTGTTTTCCTTCATTTTTGCCCATCACTCTTGACTTTGCTCCCATTATCTTTGAATGCTCCTTTATGGCCTTTTATTTTATTCTCTCATGGATCCCAGTAATTTTGGTGTTTGATTTCTTTAAATCTGCTCAATAATGATCGATCCACAATCATGGACTTCAACTCCATGATCGTGGAGTGCCTGATGGGAACTTTGCCTTCGATTCTTCCTTCTGTCACGATCGTGGGGTTGAGGTCCACGATCGTGGAGTTGCTTAGGAGCCATTTCTTTGACTTAGCTTTCTGTCACGATCTTGGAGTTGAGGTCCACGATTGTGGAGTTATCCCTGACTTTTGTTCCTCTTGATGAGCTTCAGCCACAATTGTGAACTTGTTCTGCTTGTCCAAAATTTCTTCATTTCTCTTTATTGTACCTTAAACTCTGCACACTTAACACACCCATCTCATTCTACTAAAAACATGATAATAAAAGTGAAATATAGGGAAATGCATGCACAAATTTCACAATTTAAACTCCTAAAACATGATGCATGATGACACCTATCAAGTTATGCCACTTGAAACTAACTACCACTTAATTGGACACCAGTCCTTAGAAGGATATTTCCCATGTACCATAGGAATATGACCCTTCTTAAAAAGATCCATGTTAAGCCTCTTTAGCACTTTATCTATGCAAGTAGACTATGAAAGACCAATAAGCTTCCTTTATCTATCTTTATAAATCCTTGTGCCTAAAATATAAGTAGCTTCTCCTAAGTCTTTCATGGAGAATTGTTTAGATAACCAAACTTTTATATTCTACAAAAAAGATATATCATTTCCTATGAGTAGTATGTCATATATATATAACACTAGGAAAGCAATTGCACTCTTATTGGCTTTCTTGTAAATACAAGGTTCATCAATATTTTGAATGAAGTCAAACTCTTTAACTACTTCATCAAAAAAAATGTTTTAGCTCCTAAATGCTTGCTTTAATCAATAAATAGATCTCTGAAGTCTATAAACTATATTGCTAATAGTGGTTATGAAACCATCAGGCTGTGTCATATACACTTCCTCAACTAGATTTCCATTAAGTAAAGCTATCTTCACATCCATTTTCCATATCTCATAATCAAAATGAGCAACAATAACAAGTAAGATTCTAATGGATTTAATCATAGTTATAAGAGAAAAGGTCTCGTCATAATCAATTCCTTGCTTTTATTGATAATCTTTTACTATTAGGTGAGCTTTATAGGTAACAATAGTACCATCCATGTCTATGTTCTTCTTGAAGACCCACTTGCACCTAATGGGTTTAATCCTTTTAGGTAGATCTACCAAATTTAAAACTTGGTTTTCAGACATGGAATCCATTTCTGACTACATGACCTTCAACCATAAGTCACATTTTAAACTCTTCAGAACTTCCTCATAATCTAAAGGTTCATCATTCTCAACTGACAAGACTTCCTTATTTTCATGAATAAGGAATCCATACCTCTCAGGTATCATTCTTACTCTAGTTGATCATTTGAGATCTTGTGTTTCCATAGGAATTGTTTCTACATCATTATGTAGAACATTAGCAAGATTAATCAGTTGATCTGCTTTATCTTGTGGTTGTTGAACTTCATCAAGTTCAACCTACTCCCACTATCTCCTTTTAGAAGAAAATCTTTCTCATAAAAGATAACATGCTTTGCAATAAACACCTTTCATTCTAAAAGATGATAGAAGTAGTACCTTATGGTTTCGCTAGGATAACCTATAAAATAACATTTATCAGATTTTACATCCAACTTATCTGACATTGTCCTCTTCACATAAGTAGGACAATCCCATACCTTCAAATGTGAAAGCATAGGTTCTTGTTAAACCATATCTCATATGGAGTATAGTCAATCAATTTAAATAGAAATCTATTCAAAACATGTAGAGCAGCTTGTAATATATAACCCTAAAACAATTTAGGTAAGTCTGTAAGACTCATCATGGACCAAACCATATCTAACAAAGTTTGATTCCTCCATTATGATACACCATTAAGTTATGGTATATATAAAGGTGTCCATTGAGATAATCTCCCATTATCTTTAAGATAGTATCTTTAAGATAGTCCAAAAACTCTTGGCTTAAGTACTCACCACCTTGATCTAATTAAAGAGTTTTAATACTCTTGCCAAGTTATTTTTATACTCCATTTCTAAATTCTTTGAACTTTTCAAAAGCTTTGGACTTATATTTCATTAAGTATAAACATCCATATCTCGAGTAATCATCAATGAATGTAATAAAGTAGCTATATCCACCTCTTGCATGTGTAGACATAGGACCACATACATCTGAAATATGAGTTCTATTGCTTGCTTGGATTTTTCTCCTTTTCCTTTAAAGGGTGATTTTATCATCTTGTCTAATAAACAAGATTCATATATTTCATATGATTCAAAAATAAATGAACCTAAATTGGTAAGTTTATATAACTTAGACATGCGAGTGTTATTTATATGGCCAAGGTGACAATGCCATAAATAGAGTGAATTAGAATCATTACTTTTGCTCCTTTTAGTTTGAATATTGTAAATGAAGTTTGAATTATCCAGTATATAAATTCTATTTTCAACATTTGTTCAATAGTAGATTCTACCATCTTTGAAAATAGAATATCCATTACCATTAATGGAAATATTGCAACCATGTTCTACTAAACAAGATAATGAGATAAGGTTCTTACATAAACTTAGAACATAATAATAATTATTGAGTTTTAAATTTAAACCAGAAGTCAAATGTAAAATATAATTTCCTATTTTTAATGCAAAAACCCTTACTCCATTAGCAATACAAATGTCTACATCACTCCTATTTAGCTTCCTCTTACTGCTTAGTCCTTGCAATTCATAATAAATATGAGATCTACAACCAATATCGAATACCTAGCTTTTGTTATTAGAAACAACATTGGAATTAACCTCAATTACATTTATCCCTAAAGTAGAAGGATAATCCTTCTTAAGTTATTCCAAGTACACCTTGCAGTTCCTCTTCTAGTGACATCTTTATGAGAATGGAAGCAAATTCCCTTAGGGGCCTTCTCTACAGACTTTGATTTTGCCACACCACCTTTTAGCTTAAGAGCTGGCTTTTTACCTTTCTTTTGAGCTTTGCTCTTTTTCTTAGAAGAGCTCATTGCTATAGCCATCTTTGAGCTTTTCTTGTTGGTATCCTGAGCATAGATCAACAAATTAATTAGCTCTAGAATAGAAGTTTATTCCATATTCATTTGATAGTCAAGGATAAAATGCCTATAAATATTTGGCAATGATTGCAGAATAAGATCTATTGCTAACTCAGCTTGAAGGGTAAATCCTAAACTTTCCAATCTTTTGATGTATCCATGCTTCTTTATGCCATATGATACAGTAGATGCTCCTTCAACCATTCTGCATCTAACTAGTGCTTTTAAGAAATCGTATCTCTCTATCCTTGCCTTTTCTTGAGAAAAGGTCCTAAGATACTTGGTCATAGCACAAGAATTCATAGTCTTACACTCCTTTTAAAGGTCACTCTCCATAACACCAAGCATGATGCTACTGGCTATTTCATCCTCCCTCTTGAACTTAGCATATGCTTCTTTCATAGAATTAGAGGAATTAGAAGTGGGTGGGCATGGATAGACTTAATCCAAAATATGAGCTATCTTTTTTCCTTTTAAAACTATTTTGATTTAGCAAATCCAATCAATGTAGTTCAATCCGTTCAACTTATGTTTGATAATTCCACATAGGTCAACCTTTTGAGCCATTAAAATTGAAGAAAAGGAAAAATAGTGTATCAATTAAAGCATCATATCATTTTAAAAACATAACAAGGTATTTAATTTTATTTATCTCCTACTATTTTATTTTAAACCAATAACCCTTAACTATAAATATGGGAAAGTCACACTTCGCTTTCCTTAGTAGGTCAGTATCCAATAACCATTAAATTCTAATCTTAAGTATACCTAATAAACTAGAACCTAATATCAACAGGTAGACATCTTATATCAATCATATCACCATATGACTACTAAATCATTAGGTCATCAACTCTTGATGGTTTATGTTATCTCATGATATAATACCCAAAACTGGCCTATAAGATCTATTACCTTGAGTATGCTCAATAAATAATAGATTCCATTCAAATCCAACCCAATTTAAAATACTTGGATAAACCCCATGCTGAACAGGCTTGGGTATGCCTAATAACCCAAATGAAATAAAGTTCTCCATCCTTATTCTTAAATTTGGAAAGCTTAGATTTAATATTCCTTTTAAAGGATTTCTTTCCTTTTATGTATTTAAACATACAAGGCGGATGTATGCATCTTGTGCACCATGCATGGTCCTAGGTCATGCATGCAAAAGCATGCTCATGCATCATAGACATTCATATATATAACAACTTATATCATGATGATTATGGACTTGAAATACAACTTAGGTCAAACCCAGGTCGTGCATGAATTACAGCCCCAAAAATTTGAAAACGAAATCTATTCTATTATAAATTTTTTCATGGAGTTCATTTTGGTACACTTTGCTCCTATGCTCCTTTTGCTTCCTTTAATTTCTTCTTTTACAACCTATGTAATATACTTATATAATTCAAATATAGAAACCCTAAGTTACATTTGAGGAGTAGATGAGAAGAGAAATATAAAAGAGTATAGAATAAGGCAGGAATCACAAGCCCTATTTATCAAAATTGTAAAAAAAAAAATACATATGCTAAATTTCATTAGGCTAGTCCATAATCATCATCATGCCAACATCCATTCATATATACACATGTAATGTATAAATTAAATTTCCTCTTTAAAGATTTCAGTTTTAATCCTTTTTTAAAATAATTTAAAAAAAGACTTGTTGGGCTTATAATTTCAAATACATGTTTTAACTTTGTATTGATTTCTTTGAATTATTTATTTATCATAATTAAATAAACATCCAACCAGAAACATATTAATATTTAAATCATATTGAAATAATAACATATCATATGGAAATCAATTACAACAAAACAAGTAAAACTAAGTCAAAATCCATAGCATACATAATTTGATCCTTTAAGAATTTTAATCCAAATAAAATACTTATTAATTTTCAAAATTAATAAAATTTTATTTATTAAATTGTTAATGTATCTAATACATGAACATCAAATCTATTAACCAAATTAATAAATTTAATATGATCAAATTGATGAAAATCGAATCAATATACATAATCAATATCTCATGCATATAACATTAATCCATTGAATTAAAACCCTTTTAATTCAAATTAAAAACCATCGTTAATGTTCCAAAATCATGTTAATATGTAAATATATTGATTTATAACATGTTTATAAATTTAAAATGCATAAAACAACCATAAGAAACAAACATGAAACATAAGAATAATTCAATAACCATGAATGACAGGTGAATGTAAACGAATTTTTTTCTCAAAGTTTTTCCAAATAATCATGCAATATTTTTTTTATAGAAATCAAGTTTAATGAGTCAAGAACACATGGTTAAATTTTGTTACAAAATTAAAAGTAAAACTCTCTCAAACATAAAAAAAAATGCAAGCACCATACAAGCTGAAAAATCAAAATTCAATGTTTTTCAATGAAGGATTGCATGAGAACCAAGCTCTGATAACACTGTTGGTGAAAAACATGATTAAAAGGTGGTGAAAACATCTAAATTTTTTTATAAAAACACAATTTTCATGGATCTTTACAATCATCATTCATTAGGATATAGTAAAAAGGACATGACATATGATAAGTAATACTTATATGAATATTAGTCTCCTTTAATCTTGTTCGTTAGAAACGTTGTAACAAACTTTTCTAATCCCCAATGTAGAGAATATTTAAACTATCCATACAAGTAGAGAATTAGATTAGTAATCAAAATTATAAAATTCATTTTAGAGAGTAGTAGAAATGAAAATAGAAGAGAAGGAGATAAGAAAAGGTCTTAAATTAAATCTAATGAGCTTTCTCTTATGGATCGAATTCTCTTGCCTGTGCTTGATTCAAATTTTCTTCTTTTTTCTCTAAAAGAATGTGAAGAAGAAGGAGGTATAAATTTATGTTTATGTAAACCTAAAATCATATTTTAATTCACCTAATAGGGCTTAGGTGGCACTAGGGCTGACTGGATAGTTTATGTGTCATGACACGTAAGCTAACTTAATCTAGTCAGCATATGATGTGTATAACATATCCCAAAACTTTAATTAGGAATATGAAAATCACATGTCCATCCTGATTAAGTCAAGTCATGCATGTGCAAGTCATGTGATACATACATATGCATAATCACATGTATGGCATGTGCAATGCACATACAAAATTATATCATGCATATCTGGAATTCTACATGTCAGAATTGCATGATCCTAGTGTCAAATCAAATCTCTTTTCATGATCTATCTAATAAACATGAAAAATTTAAGCCAAATCATAACCTGGAAATAATGACTTATATTTAATCAACATCCATTCTCTTTGTTTGTAATCCCTTAACTTTTGTGTGTGACCTTTTAGGTTCTTGACATGTTAGCAATATATTATAATATTATTAAATCTCATTTAATAACATTATATGTATGTTATGAGTAGTGTCTAGTACTTAAGGATATTCTTGATAGCCACCCTCTCCATATACTATGTTAACTATAAATCATCCTCTCCATATACTAAGAACATTTCCTTAGTTCTTCTTAAGTACTTAAGGATATTCTTGACAGCCACCCAATGTTCCTCTCCATAATTGGATTGGAATCTACTTGTAACACTCAAAGAGAATGCTATATAAGGTCTAGTACATAATATAACATACATAATGGATCAAATTACAGAAGTATATGGAGCCCTAATCATATGATGTTTCTTCTTTTATGTCCTTGGACACCAGGCCTTAGAAGGATATTTCCTATGTACTATAGGAATATGACCCTTCTTGGAAAGATTCATGCTAAACCCATTTAACACTTTATTTATGTAAGTAGACTATGAAAGACCAATTAGCTTCCTTGACATGCATTTTGAATGAAGCCAAACTCTTTAATTGCTTAATCAAAATAAATGTTCTAGCTCCTAGATGCTTGCTTCAATCTAGAAATGGACCTCTAAAGCTTACAAACTTTATTGCTATCAATGAATATGAAACCATCATGCTATGTCATATAAACTTCCTCAAGTAGATTTCCATTAAGGAAAGTTGTCTTCACACTCATTTTCCATATCTTATAATCAAAATGATCAATAATAGATGTCAGATTCTAATAGATTTAAGTATAGCTACAAGAGATAAAGTCTTGTCATAATCAATTCCTTGCTTCTATCAATAACCTTTTCCTACTAAGTGATCTTTATTGGTAACAACATTATCATCCAT
Source organism: Dalechampia spathulata (assembly GCA_948192965.1). Lineage (NCBI taxonomy): Eukaryota > Viridiplantae > Streptophyta > Magnoliopsida > Malpighiales > Euphorbiaceae > Dalechampia > Dalechampia spathulata. The sequence continues at coordinate 7,203 of CANYBF010214906.1, read as the reverse complement.
GTACTTTTCCATTCATGTGTTTTTTAGCTTTTATTATTGAGGACCATTATTTCTTCTTCTTGAGTGAAGTGGAGATGTTGCTAGGGATTTGTTTTTGTATCATTGAAACTCTTTTATAATAGAATATACTTATGTTTTATTCATTCCCCCTTTACATATATGTTGTGCTTAATTTTACATGTATCCCCTATCTCTTTAATCTATTATTATTCCATATTATGTGATATTATTCATGCCTATAAATGCCCATACACTTACCTAAGATAATTAATTACTTAATATGAAAAAATTGCACTATGAAACTCTAAAAAAAAGATTTTCATGACCTAAACCCATCACTAAAGGGTTTAACTAGTACTCATGTTATGAGCTGATTGAACCATTTTTTAGAACTATTCAATTGTTACTACATTTTACAACTTTCTATGGGTCCATATTATTCCTTGAGGGAGCCCCTCAAAAAGTACACTCTTCACTCCAAATAGGCCCTTGCTATCACTTATTGTAATTCTTGGTCTAGGTCATAGTAAAAGCCTTGCCCATAGTGGTAACTCCACTAAGGACTTGTGATAAAGAGTGGTGGTATTGAAAGTTTAGAGTTTCATATCACTTTTCCCATGTTAATTGGTTAATTATGTTACATGAACATACACCATTTACATTTCACATAACACTCTTATCCTTTCTTAATCTATGATTGTGGATGAGTTAGTACCTTGGACTCCATTTGACTTCTACAGAATGTGAGTTTGCCTTCACTAGTCACTGCCTAGTACTATAGACTATTGATGATTCCTTGACCGGATAGATGTGAGGTATAGTCCCATATCAATGATTCCACTTATTTAAAAAGGTGTGTAGACATTGTGATAGGAGACCTTAGTCTGTGTATTAGACTAAAGCCTATGTAGCTAACTGTAGCAACATTCCAGAATTAGGATTCTTATTTTACATGCTTTGTGAATCAATATTTTATCATGTTAATGGATTTGCTTAAATCAAACATATTTTCTTAGACATGCATTGCACTACAAAGAGTCATAATTCTATCATAATTTTAAGAGGGTTACATAACCTTATGCCTATCCAATGAGCATTCTCTTCTTAAAAGCAATATGATTATTTTGAAATACTATCAAATTTTCACCATAATCCATTATATGATCAAGCAATGATTAAATTTTGTATTTCCTCACATACTGAGAGTTTCATACCTTGAGTTCCTAAGGTAGCTTTAAGCTAGTATCCTATATAGGAGAATTTTGACCAGCTAATCTCCATGGAATTATAAAGGTGGAAGGTAACACTATTTCATGCTATGTATTCACTAATCTTTTTATGTTTTCTATCAAATACACATACATTCATACTCATGTAATTTTCTCTAACCAATTTCTTTTTACAACCATAATGTTGGATGTTTGTTAGCATAGACCATGCATACATCCTTTATATCATATCATATGCATTAAAAAGAAAATGCACACTCATGCATCCATGCTAATTTTGTCTATCATATGTTGAAAGATGATAGACCTACAAATTGCTACATCACTTTTGGGAAAGCTCGCTTAGCCTTAGATGAGACTTCACTTACAACCATGCAAGCCATGATTAACTAGTCCATGAAAAAGCTATTGTCTGTTGACTTTAAAGCTCTCATGTAACAATAAATCAAAGAGCCCTTCAACCTTGGGGACTACATCATCTTACCAGCTCTAATTAAGGATAAGGGGCAGGTAATTAATTTGTATGATGTAGAGATAAATGATGACATTCTTATTAGAATGCATGATATCTATAAGATTAAAACTTATGCATTAGAATAAAAGATTGAACATTTATATCCATCATCAAGACCAAAGGCTTAGGATTTGACCTTAGATTTGATAAGTTCTTTGTTTGAGCTATCAAGAAGCTACTTGCTAAGTTTAAATTGCTGGATGTTTTCAACTACAATGGAATTGGGGATCTAAAGGATCATCTCAAGATATACATCATGTTGATGAGCACTACTAGCCTCTTAGACAAGTAAAAAATCTAACTTTTCTTCATATAACTAGAGGGATAAATATTTTCTTGGTATCATAGTCTAAATAATGCAATCACGATTGAGTTGAAGCCTCTTTGTATTATATTTTGGAGGTGGTATGGGTTTAATTCCACATTTGATATGACTCTGCTAGATTTAGAGATAGTGAAGCAAAAGTATAATGAGTCTTTTATAGACTACTTTATAAGATGGATGGATAAGGCTACACTAGTCAAATAGAATCCATCAAAGTTAGATATGATTAACAAGCTTATTGTAAGGTTGTTACCATTATACTAGGATAAACTAAAGTACTAGACCTTTTACACCTTTGAGGATATCTACTAAATTGATCGAAGGATTAAGTGGATAGAGGGCTGAAGAAGAAGGGGCCTTTCTTTATCAAACCTAAAACCACCACCTACATATAGACACTGTATAAGCTCCTTCATATAAATGCTCTATAACTGCCTTCACAAACACTCTAAAATACAAACCAACCTTAAAGATTCTTGAATCTTAGGATGCCACTTTCCAAGATCTTTTAGTGTCTCCTCAAAGTCAAACTCATTAAGATGCTTGAGCTAAATTTTCAAACAATAGCCCCAATTATAGTAGACACTAAAATATATTATCACTACCACTAATATCATGGCCATAACATCAATGATTACCGCTCTCTCAAGTGGGTTATTCAAGGCCTAATTGATTTGCATACTGCAACATCTTGTTTTCTTCTATTCAACTTAGTATAGGTCCCTAATATCAATCTTGATTTGCATACATACCTTTTAGCCCCCACGAGTGCTCTAGTCCTTTAGATCATGTTACATTTTTCTTATGGAAGGTGAAGCATATAACATGTATTTTTTGATATGCAAAGCATATAATGTTATACATTACATATGTTCAGTAGATATACGTATAGTGCACAACCTTTTCTAATGCAAATTTAACATGCTCCATATGTCACCATGCATTTATAACATAAATGATGCTTGATGAGCATGGGGTAAACATCTCAATATGCTTAGGTTGGGTGGTGCACATAGGTGTATTTTGGGACATGCTGTGCATGTACTATTATATGCTACACATATAGCCTTTTTCTATACTATATGTGGCACATATAGCACTATAAGCTATGCATATCCAGTTTAATTTCGTATAATCCTGTATGTGATCTTAGAATCTTCTGATTATGCTTTTAATTGATTTTTCCTAAAATTGATTACTTTTTGGATCATCTTTCATATATCATGCCTATATCATGCCATCTTTCACATATCATGCCTATGCCATGTCATCTTTCATATGTTATGCCTATGCCATATCATCTATGACATGTCATGTTTATGCAATGTCACTTCACATATTATGCCTATGCCATGTCATTTTCTCATATGTCATGCCTATGCTATGTCATTTTCTCATATATTATGCCTATGCTATATAATCTCACATGCCATGCCTATGCCATGTTTCATTCACCATGATTGCCATATCATATCTACCATGCTATATCTGCTATGATTGCTGCCATGCTATCGCATTGTATGCTTATAAATGCTTGCCTGCCTAAGATAATTAACTTGATTAAAATGGTAAAATTGAACTTGAAACTCAGAGGGAATAGATCTTTACCACTTGAACCCATCTTTGAAAGGTTCAACTTAGAACTCATGGTATGGGTTGGTTGAACCAAATCTAGAACCAGTTGGTGATAACTCCATTTTATGACTCTTTTGAGTCTGTTTAATTCCTTGAGGTAGCACCTTAAGAAAATTGCACTTTCATTCCAAGCAGGCCCTTGATGCCATCTATTACAAGCCTCGCTCTGGGTCATGATGAAAGCCCCACCCATAATGGTGACTCCATTAGGGATCAAACTTAGAAGCTCTAGTTCTTAATTTCTTCTCTCTCCTTGGTAGTAAGGAGATTGCTCAGCTTCCTATTAGCATTTGATGTTGGAGTAATTGACATATGGTATGGTAGTTCAAAGGATAAGTTTATAGCTACTCAAGATTCCTTTAAGTTTGAATTGACAGCTAAGCCAGTGCCTAAGGTTCCCAAGTAACAAAAGGGATTAGGTGAAAATAAGATGTCTTCTCAAGTTTGTAACATGATCTAAATCGAGAAGAAGTCAAATGCTTTAAAGAAGCCAACCGAGGCTAAACCCACTGAGGTTGAGGCTAGTCCGAGCAATGCTCTAGCCCTACAACCTATTGATAATGGTAAAGAGGTTGCCCAGCCTGAGAATGTAGTCATCAAGTACTTAAAGAAGATGTAAACTAACATTAGTATAAAGGACTTGATGCTATCTTCTCAACAACATTGATGACTATCATTGAGGCACTCTTTAGCATGAGGATTTCTCCATTTACCTCTACCTTTAACATGAAGAGTCAATTAATGAATTAGGAATTAAAGTATAGCATGATTACTTTCTTAGACGCAAATTTAATAGCAGAGGGTATTCATCACAACAAGGCACTATTTATATCATGGTGGATGACAGTTCTAGTATCAACATCTATCCGCTTAAGACATTGCCCAGGCTTGGGATTTAGTTTTCAGATTTAAAGCCATCAAAGATTATCATCAGGCATAAGATGAGTCTAAATAAGAGGTTACTAGCACCTCCATTGCTGTTATGACTATCAAGTTGATTAAGTCAGTGGTGGAGTTTATAGTTCTTGACATCCTAGTGTCATTTCCTTTGTTGTTGGGCTAACCATGGTTTCATCTGTTGGGAGGTGTACCATCCATCTTACACCAAAAGATTAAGTTTTCATATGATGAAGGTGTGGTTATCATTGTTGTTGATAATGAGGTTACCCTGGCCTACATCAAAAAGGATGTCCCTCGCATGGCTAGTTTTTAGATCACCATCATTGGAGAACCTAAGTCATACTCATACTAACCAAGTCCTATTATGGAGAAGATGATGCACAACATGAACTTTATACCTGATAAAGGTTTACGCCAGTACTAGTAAAGTTCAATGGAGTTCAATATCCCTATAGTTATGTGCAAAGAGAGATATTGCATTAGGTTTGGAACTTATACCTTGGATAAGCTAGAAGAGTGTAAGATGGTTACCTTTGTCCAAGGAGAGATATAGTATGATCAAGCTTCCAAGTTGCCTGACTTATTTGACTTCTTTTACCAACAGTTCACCATCTTTGATGATATTTATGATTTGTTAGCTTTGATAACATCCAAGAGGGTCACTGCAACTTCTTCTACCATTAGCCTTGATGATGACTTCTAGATCTTTAGTGATATTTCTAATCTCACTACTTGTCACCTCGAGCCAAAACCCATTATAGTTACCACACTGGAGACTAAGCTGTAGAGTTTGGATATGGGAGATTTGCTTCTTCAAAAAGCTTATAAGGACATTGCCACCTTAGTAGATAGTACTTTTGATACATTTTTGTATGAGAGCAATGATGTCCTTGATTTTGTACTTTTTGATGATGATATAATCCTTTTAAAATTTAATGCAAGGAAAAATAGTTTTGCTTATATTTATGATGTGTATTACGATGGCATTGTGCATGAACATGAGCATTTTTGACATTAGTGCATCATACATAGAAACTATTAACATTAGCATAAATGAAAGACCCTGTCCTCTCTAGATTGTATATGACTGAACCCTTGATGAGAGAACAAAAATCATCAGAGTATTGAAATAGTATATAAAAGCCTTTGTTCTAGGCTGTGAAGACATTCCGGGTGTTGATAAAGCTATAGTGGAACAAAAAATTCTGATCAAGCTTGAGTTCAAGATAGTTAAGTGTAAGTTGAATAAGCTCTGGCTAGAATGGGCTCAAAAGTTTAAGGAGGATATCCAGAAGTAGTTGGATATTAAGTTCCTTGAAGTGGTTGACTATCCCAAATGGTTGGCCAATGTGGTTCTGGTTCCCAAGAAAAATGGCAAGGTTTGCATAGACTATAGGGATTTGAATAAGGCATGCTTGAAGGATGACTTTCCTATACATCACATTAATGTATTGGTTGATAGTGCAACTACTAGTGCCATGTACTTATTCACTAATGGGTTTTTTTAGGTATAATCAGATTTTTATGGCTATTGTTGATAAGGTGAAGACAACTTTCATCACGGAATGGGGGATCTATTGCAATAAGTTGATACCTGTTACATCCGCGTTTGACCCCCTAGGAGTTTTAGTAGTTTTGTATGCATGATTGGATGTATACGTGTATGTATACATGTGTTGCTTGCGTATGTGCTATGTATTCTGTGATGATGACATCTTGGACGTGTATTTGCATGTGTGCTAGGTGTGTTCATGATGGCATGCATGTTTGCTTTGGTTAGGAGGTATTTCAGGTAGGTCGAGGAGTGCGTTTGAGGGTGAGAAGGGGAGTTTCGGGTAGGCGTACGGGCGTACGGGGAGGCTGTATGGCCGTACTAGACAGGGGAGTTGAGGAGGCTAGGGCTCCTGCTTGGCGTACGGGCGTACCAAGAGGCGGTACGGGCATACGTCAACTCACAGAAAATCAGGTTTGTCAGTAGAGCTCTTAAGAATTGGGGCGTACGGGCGTACCAATGGGTGGTACGGCTGTACCGCAACTCGCAGGAGTTAGGTTTGTCAGGCTTTTTAAGTTGGTACGGGCGTACGGATGGTGGTACGGGCGTACGCGACTTAAAATGGGCTTTTTATCAGCTGAAACATAAGCCTTTTCTTATATTTCTTCTTCCCTTAAACCTCTAAAACGTCCCTAAAACCTATAAAACACCCGGAGAGGAGGTTCTAGACACCGAGACAGGGTAAGAGCTAGAAGCTAAGGCTAGAACAGGTTAGCGTGGTGATCGAGGGCGAGAGTTGGCAAGCTTCTGTCTTCAGGTTTTTGCTAGCGGTTTATTGTTTGTGCTTGAAAAAGTGTGTTTATGCTAGAAGTTGATTGTTTTAGTGGTTCTTTGACTCTATAAGCCTAGAACTGATGCTTGGGGATTGAACTCCCTATGTTTATGCTTGTGATTACGATTATGTATGTGTGAGGAGTAGCACATCCCGGACGTGGGAGTACTGCACGCTGTTCGGCGTTAGATGCCGTGGTGCTTGCTCCCGAGTGACTGAAACCATGGTTAACCTGCAGGATTTAGAGAGATCGCGTCGAGAAGTACTATGGAGTCG
>CANYBF010214814.1:0-20108 GCA_948192965.1 Dalechampia spathulata | reverse complement strand
AAAACAAATCCAACAACAAGTATTAGATGATTACCTATGTAGTTTCTCCAATGTAACTTCAAGTTCCAAGCCAATCCAAGCTTAGGATGAATCAAACCACTCAAAACACAAATCAAATGCTTAGGTTTTTGTGAAAGTCAATTAAACTAATCAAAACAAAGCTTGTTTTAATGAAAACAAATCAAATCCAATCAAATTATTGGCTAATATGATGAATTGAATTCGCGGATTTAATGAGAATTGAGAGAATTTGGAAAATCAAAACCCTAAGTCTTAGTCCCTTCCCGCCAAAATAACAGAAATACAAATTATAACTGTTTTAAGAACATACCCGATCGGGTAAACTAAAGGAGCAAAACAGGTAAATTCACTTACCCAAACGGGTAAAAGGCATACCCGAATGGGTAAAAACCAACTTACCCGAAAGGGTAAGCCTCATACCCTAACCAAACTAAAGATACCCGAACGGGTATGAGGCTCAAAAAATGATAAAAACACTAAAATGCAACCCTAAATCGAATCCTGAACTGCACCAAGATGAATCAAGATGCCCGTGAGGGCAAAACGACAAAGAGATAGGCTCGACTCATCCCAATCAATCCGACCGATCCAAAATAGGGTGCGACACCAACCCACCAGTAATATTATTTCAGATCCCTGTACATCTTCATACCTTTAGAGTGATACGAATATGTCAAATTATGAGCTTTCTCTAAAATCAGCCTTTTCAATTCATCATCCACAGGAATATACAGTCCTACTCCACATTGTAGATTGCCATCATCATCCATGATAAACTGTGTAGTTTTACCTATCTGTACTTTCTGCAACTGCTTTGGTACTCCTCATCATTCACTGCACTCCTCTGAATTTGGTCTACCAATATCGGTTTCACTTGCAACTGCAACTATGCCAGAATACAATCAGATTGCATTACCAATGAAGCATTCAATTGTCGCATCTCTAGTACCAGCATTAAGGGTGACTGTTTCAATCCAACAAACATCTTCTGATTTAAGGCATCTACTACTGAGTTAGCTTTCCTTGGGTGATAATCATTCACACAATCATAATCTTTAATCAACTCAATCCAGCATCACTGCCTCAAGTTCAATTCCTTCTGTGTACCTAGATATTTCAAACTCTTATGATCTGTGTACATATAACATAGCTCTCCGTATAAATAATGTCACTAGATCTTTAGTGCAAAGACAATGGCTGCCAATTCCAAATCATGTGAAGGGTAGTTCTTTTTGTATGGCTTCAACTGTCTCAAAGCATAGGCAATCGCTTTTCGATCTTACATAAGCATACACCCTAATCCATTAAGCGAAGCATCACTATAAATCACAAATTATTTACCTGACGTAGGTAATGTCAGAACTGAAGCTTGTGTCAACATTCCTTTAATTTTTCAAAACTCCTATGGCATTCCTCCACCCAAATAAAAGGAACATCCTTCCATAGTAGCATTGTCAACAACATAACAATCATAGAAAATCCCTTCATAAATCGTCTGTAATATCCATCTAATCCCAAAAAACTACAAACCTCACTAATATTCTGTGGAATCTGCCAATTAAGCATAGCTTCTATCTTACTCAGATCCACTCTAATCCTATCAGTTAAAATAATGTGTCCTAGAAACGCCACCTGTTCTAACCATAAATCATATTTCGACCATTTACCATACAACTATTTCTCCCACAATCATTGTAACACCAATCTCAAATGCCTATTGTGATCTTCTTGAGTCTTCAAATATATCAAAATGTCATCGATGAACACTACCATAAATTCATCTAAATAATCCATGAAAACCATGTTCATCAGTGCTATGAATACTGCAAATGCATTCGTCAACCCGAATGGCATCACTAGAAACTTATAGTGTTCATACTGATTCCTAAAAGCTATTTTTGCTATGCTATCCTCTTTCACTCGAAATTGATGATAACCTGATCTCAAGTTAATCTTTGAAAACACTACTGCATCCTTAAGCTGATCAAACAAGTCATCAATACATGGCAAAGGGTATCTATTCTTGATCGTCACTTTATTCAATTGTCTATAGTCAATACACATTCTCATTGTACCATCCTTCTTCTTTACAAATAGTACAGGTGCACCCCACAATGAAACCCTCGGTCTGATAAAACCCTTATCTAGCAATTCCTGTAACTATACCTTCAACTCCTTCAATTCTGTTGGTGCCATCTGATAAGGTGTCATGGAAATATGTTCAATACCTGGTAATATCTCTATCTCAAATTTCACTTCCCTTTCTGATGGTAACTCTGGTAATTCCTTTGGAAACACATTAGGGAAGTCATATACTGTTGGAATCTCTGCCAACTGCACTCCCCTCCATCTCACATCTGTCACGTGCCAGTATCGCATCATAACCCTATAGTAACTATTTCCATGCTGTCATAGTTGAAATCAGTCTAGCAGTCACTGACGGTACATTACCCATTATCTGTACTATGGTGTGCTCTAAATGCTAAAGAGTCATTATCTTATGCTGACAATCCATCACTGCCCTGTACTTTGCTAACCATTCCAAGCCTAATATTATGTCATATTCATGAAAAGGCATCTCCACTAGGTTAGATAGGAAACAAGCATCATGAATAATCAAAGGACACTGTCTATAAACTCTATTAACTAGCACATCCCTTCCTAACGAACTAGAAACCACTATCTCATAACCTAACCCTTCATAAGACATATCAAGCAGTTGGGCAACTCCTATGTTAATATAAGAGTATGAGGAACCAGGGTCAAACAATACCAACGTATCATGATTAGAGATAAGGACATTATGAATAACCACATCAGAGGCACATTGCTCACCACGTTGTACCAAATTATACACTCTAGCAGGAGGCCCAACAGTCTGATTCATGGACCCCTAACTAACACCATGACTTCCTCCATCATGGCCTTTACCTCTGCCTTTACCTCTCTTTGAACTCTGAGAACCTCCAGAACTAGATCTAGACATCAGGTTATGATGATAAGACCTACCTTCTGAAACAGTATACACTGGTATATCATAATGTGTTAGACACTCTCTGGCATAATGATCAACTTTACCATACCGATAGCATAAATTTGTACCCATCCGGAAAGTCCCATGATGTTCTCGACCATAGGTATGATATAAACTCAGTCTCGTGCCTGTACTACCACTATGGAATGTAGATCTCCCACTTTGTGGCTATCGGGGTAGCACTGGTCGAACATCAACTGGTCGTAAAGAAAAAGGAACCCCTAAACTTGCCCCTCTTCTGGAATCCCGACGAGGAACTCGACCCTCTAAATGGTCTCCTCAAGGATTCCTGATGAGCACTCTCCTCTTGCATTGTACGCTCTTGATTCAGTGCATTAGCCATCAGAGCTGAGAAATCTTCATAACTGAAACCCTGAACCAATGCCCTGATTCAAAGATTCAAACCTTATTTGAATCTTTTACACCTCTCCTAGCTAGAAGTTAGAATGTTGGTCATGTAATAAGCCAACTGCGTGAACTACCTCTTGTACTCTGCAACTGACATACTCCCCTGCTTCAAGCTAAAGAACCCATGTAGTTTTTTATCGGTGTAGGTAGAAGGTACATATTTTTGGCAAAATTCCCTTTGAAAGTCATCCCATGTCAACACAGGAGGATCTTCCATACTCTGAGGAATAGTCTTCTACCACTCGTACGTATCATCTTGTAGCAAAGAGATAGCATACTCAAACTTAGCTATCTCAAGACACTTCAACTAGTGTAACATTTTTTGTGTCTGCTCTAACCATATATTTGCTACATATGGATCAGTAGTCCCAGCAAAGTTAGTAGCCCCGTACGATCTCAATTTCTTGAAATCCATCTTGTACTCCTCTCTTGGTTCTACTGGAGGTGGAGCTAAAACTGCAGGTAAAGTCTGACTCTGTGTTTATAGATACCAAAGAAACTGGGCAAACTGAGTTACCATAGGATTTACCATTGAAGCATCTACCTGATTAGCTTGAGGCACCCTCTCACTGGGTTCCCCCTGTCCCTTCCATCTTGGCTGCCTCTCAACTCTGTCCCCTATTTCTGATGAACCCTCATGAGGATTAAAGTTACCCCCTCCTTCCTCACTAATAATAATTGCTCAATCAATCATTCAACCTAATTTGTAATACATAAACATAGATCATAACGGTTAGCAGTAATAAGGACTAATAATACCCCCCTTATGTAGGTTATTAATCATAGGCAGTAGTCCTAATATACAGATAAAGTACATGTCAAGCTAAACCATAGCTCTGATACCACTAAAACATGTCACACCCAGTCCATACCTGGAGTAACATGTTCCCGTAGTATAAACAACGATCCCCTATAAGGAAACCACCACTTACACTACAAAGGATACATATGAACATACAACCTATCGTAAATCATATAGGTACAAGTCGTTATATTTATTGGTGAGTAAAGGGTCACAGTGTGGTGTATACTAATGATCATTAATGAAACCTGGATATTCACTCATTCATTCAAGCAATTAAGATTGGCAAACAATTCTTATATATATATATATATATATATATATACATATCATTATCCACCAATTCATACATTAAGTGTAATACAATTACATTTATACCCCTTTTAAAGTGTCACCACCAAAAATACAATGATAACTACTGCCTCTATGATAAATAAGGAACTGTATTAATAAACAATAAGAGTATGCTTCAGACGTCCAGTACAACTTCAAGAATAAGACTACTCTTAATCTGATTCTCTGCTGAAATCGAAGATCACTTCTTTAAACACTCACCTGAAGACTCAGTACCTACGTTCATCAAATGATAAATGCTGAGTATAAAACTCAATGGTGTTAGACATAAATAATCATACACACAAGTCATAGGCATACTCATGCATGATCAGAGGTAAAATAACATCACATCTCACAATCATTTCGATCACGTTTACAACAAACATCATGTCATTCTAAGCAATAACATTCCTCATTCGAAAGGACCATCATAATGCTCCATTACCCAAGATAACATAGATGGATGCATTGCCCATTTCAATGTATGTGATGAGAATGTAATCATGCTTTGCGTTCTCCCTCTTTCTCTTTTCTTTACATTCCCTCTTATTTTCCTAGATAATTATGCTCAATTCCCTCACATACTCGATCCCTGTAGGTACCGGTACTCATCTCCCGAAGGAGGGCATTTAAATATGTGGTTCTATGAACCCATTTCTTTACTATAGGTCTCGAGACTCATCTCTCATAGGAGGGCATTAAATTGTATGATTCTTCAAGGGAATCCATCATCTGTATGACCCACTATGTCTAGAGCATATAGCTCTACAATCATCTCTCTCTTTTCCTTTCTTTTTCCCCTCATACATCTCCATGCATGCCATGAATATCTTTATGCATAACATGTAAATAATGCTTCCAAGAACGCAAACCAAGCTCATCATGAGAAAACATTGGAAAACATACAGTCAATGAAATATAAGACATCACTTCCAGACCTTACTTAGGTCCCAAAGTAAAGCAAAGAGCAAAACACCATAACTAGCACAAACCTATGACAGTACGATACCTAGCATATACTCGTAGTTCGGTTGCTAACCTTCCTCTTCAAGCTCTCACACTCCTCTCGCAAGAAACAACTCTAAACTCTATTTTTCTAAGGGTTTAAGAAAGATAAGGATAAAGAAAAAGTGAGAAAAAACTAGTGCTTATTCGTTGAGAAGTTAAAATTAAGTTACGTACGACCATATGGATTCCTATATGCCCGTACCAACCCAAAGGCTCCATTTGGTACAACTGTACCATTCGTTGGTATGCTCGCACCACCATAAAGTGACTGATGCGCTACTATGTAGCATTTTCCTATGAGCAAGGGTACGGTAGTATGACCTAATGGTACACCCGTACAGTCTCCAGGAACACAATGTCACTCACCTCTCATGCCTGGTACGCTCGTACGGTAACCCGTACACCCATACCACTCTCAACTCTTAACACATATGCCCTCTAAACTTGCTCTTGAAGTACCTACTCCAAAAATCTAAACATAACACAACCATAACACCTAAACTATCAATCTATACCCTAACACCTCAGTTATCCAATCTCATCATAATACACGGTCAAGTAAATCAAGAGATTATCATTCGATCATAGCATTCATACATCATGCTTACACACATATATCAATTCAAAGCATGCACACTCATAGCATCGCCACACACCTCTTACATATCGTATTCACAATCAATAAGCATATACACATTTCATTCCTATCATTTATTTATCAATTCAAACGCAATAGTGCAAAACATAAATGGTATCACTAATGTAAGCGTGACAATGAAGATAATTTATATGCCTTATTTATGATAATAATAGTGTTTCATTAGAGTTTATTAAAGACATAATATATGAGAAATTTATCTACCTAATTGTTAAAATATGCTAAAATAAACATGTGCTTGTTGTTTGTTGATTCATTTTTAATGTTTAATATATTTAAAAATGATTACTAGTTTTTTTAAGATTTTGAATATCTCTTTTATAATTTCATCCATAGGAGTTAACCTGAATCTACAACATTGGTGTTTCATTAGAGTGTATGAAGGTAATTTATATACCTTATCTATGACAATAATAATGCTTCATTAGAATAGATGAAGAACATAATATATAAGTACTTTATGTACCTGCTTGCTAAGATATGTTAAAATAAATATGTAGTTATTGCCTATTAATTTATTTTTAAGGGTTAAACATGTTTAGTAATGATTACTACTTTTTTAAAAGTTTCAAATATCTCTTTCATAATTTCATTCATAAGAATTAGCATGAATATATAATAATTATGTTTCATAAAAGTATATGAAGGTAAGGTATATACCTTATTTATGATAAAAATAACATTTCATTATAGTATAAGAAGGATATAATATATGAGCACTTTATTTACCTTCTATAGTTGCAAATAATAGTACATAACAATAGGTGAACAACTTCAAAACTGACAATAAAACATAATACTACATAAACAAACAAAAAACTTATATATTCCAAATAAATGTTTGTACTAAATATTTACAAACAAAACTTATAAACCTACATAAAATAATTATATAACTAGAATCTATCAATGAAACTTAACTACTAAATTTACAAGTCCTCTTATTATGCCTACTATTTTTGTATTTCATGCATATGACAATAAGCTTTGCTCACCATCTATAAGATACATTGCTTGTTTAGCCATCCAACTGAATGCTTCACATTTGGAGCCAATAAAAGCATCATAAATAACAACTTCTTCCATGCTTATACTTTGAAAATCACCCAATGGCATGATACAACTATTATAAGTAGACTTATAAGTAGCTCATTTATAACATTCAAATGTAAAATCAAAAGGACACAAGTGCATCTTCCAAATACATGCAATAATATGAGAATAAGGGAAATCATCCACTAGCTATAAATAACAAGTTCAAGTTTAATTTAACAAATTAACCTCATAGCTAAACCTTCTATTTCTGACTTCAAATTAATTTAAATCAATAGGTAAAACCTATAACATAAATAAAATAAGAGATTAATAATATTGATAAAGAAATTAAAGTAGATGATAATAGATAAATGTATACGTAAAGAACAATTGCATTTATAGAATAAAGAGAACATAATAAAAAATCAAAATAAATACATTAAATACAAAGAAAATATAAACTTACATTCATTCTCCTAGCATTTTCGTTCGCCTTTATTTATAAAGAATGTTTTTTTAGAGTAAGACTAGTAAAAGTAGCATTAGCTTCATTTCAATGTTCAAAAACCACTTTTTAAGTAAAGACCTATATGCCTCCAAAAGAGAGAAAATTGATGCATCCCTAGCATGTAACAACATAACATTCATAAATTCTGACAAGTTAGTTATTATAACATCATACCTTCTTCTATGACACCATGAACGATCCCAACATTCATATCCAACATTAAGAATATAATTCCTAATACCTTTCCTAACACTCTCTAGCTTTCTAAAAAAATATTCAAACTTTGAACAATGATAAGTAAAAGCTATAGTAAAATAATCCATTAAATTTCAAACCTTTAAACTTCCTATTCGAGTTTTGCAACAAATGTTGAGTGTAAATTCCATGAAAAGCATTGGGGTATACAATAGAAATAGATTTTAGAATACTTGATTTCCTATCAAAAATAATAACTAAATCATCATGATCACCAAGAGCTATATGCAACATCTTAAAAAACCATTCCCAATACTTATCATTTTCAAAATTAATAATAACAACAAATAATGAGAAAATATGATTATTTTCATCTAAAACAATGGTTATCAATAACATCCCACCAAAATCATAAGTTAAAAAAGTACCATCACCATAAATAATAGGCCTACAACTACACCAACCTTCAATAATAGAAAAATATACAAAATAGTATAGAACCTTGTTATGAGAATCTTTTTCAAAAACTAACAAAACCTGAAAAGCAAAATATCAATAATAAAGAAAGTAAATAATAATATATAAGAGTATATAAAACATATAAACTTAACAAAAACTTACCAAGATATTTTTATTGAATAATAAAGCAAAATAATGAGATCATCATATAAGGCATATCTAATGAACCATAAATAAAATCAAATGCATATTATCTTGTCTTCCAAGCTTTTCAGTAACTAACACCTAAACCATATTTTCCAAACATTAAATTCATAATGCCCTTAGGTTTACATTGACCATTTATACTTCTATTTCAATAACTAACACCTAAACCATATTTTTCAAGCATTAAATTCTTAATGCCCTTAGGCTTACATTGACCATTTATTCTTCTACTCAAATCTTCTTTAATAAACTTCATAATAAAATGACTACTTACACGATAATGATCATTACTTAATACATCATGAGAACATGTATGTTTATTAATTTATTTCCTAATAACTTAAATATCCCTCCCACTATACTTAAATGCTCGTATAAACCATACATCCCCATCTTCAATAAACAAATGATAAAGTAGTCAACACTTGAATGTTTAACATGAAAAATAAAGTTTTACTGGATATTAGTCATATATATTAAATTTTGCAAGACAACCTTCATAGGAAACTCATTCCCAACATTAACATCAAAATCAAAAGGTATTTTAGTAATATCTATATTCACATAAAATAAAGAATCTATTCACAAACCTAAACAATCATTCCTACTAAATACCATACAATAAGAAATAATAGAAGAAGAACTATCATAATCTAAAGACATAGATATATATGATACAATGAAACTACAAAAGGTAAAACTAAAAGAAAACATCAGTAAATTTAGTATATGAAATTGCAATACATAGAGTAAATAGAACAAGATAAGTTCAATTAAATACATGTAACCTAATATGATAAATGAATTTAAAGAAAGTAATGCATTAAATATAACATGTACATGAATGTAATTAAAGATAAATATTAAAATAAACAACAATGCATTTAGAATGATGTTTAGAAGTAATAGTAGATAAAGTATATAAAGTTTTGACATTTCAATTATAAGGAAAGACAAATAATGAAAGTATATTGAAAGATAACACTAATCACAAACAGTAAATAAATATTAAAATCATACAGATGCATACAATTCATTAAAAGGAAAAATCAATATAGAATGAACAATAATACTCCATTAATAACGTTGTAAGTCATCAAAAGTGGATAAACCGAGTAAAGTTTGAACACTAAAATTATAGAAAACTAAATAAAGCACATAGGAAAAAAAAAATAAACATAAAAGTATATGAAATACATGAATAGAAAATAAATGGAGAGATCAAACGACAAAAAATCAATAAATACAAACAAAATTAAGACATATAATAATCATTCATAAAAACATAAACAGTACTCAATTAAAAAACAAAGAACAAAGAAATCAGAAAATAAATTGAAAATAAAAAATATAAGTAGATGAAATACATGGATAGAAAACAAAATAAATATCATAAACATAATCAACTAAAAACATAAACAACAATTGTTAATAAAAAAACATAAATAGAACTAAAGGAAATATATAAAAAAAGTAAGCAATCAAAAAAGAAATGCAAAATCACATTGCATAGAGGGAAAATACATAAAGATCAATCGACAAACCTTGATGTCATGAAGAGATCCAATAAAATCAAAGGGAAAGAAAAAATTCAAATGGAAGAAAGAAAAATCGAACAACAAAAATAAGAAAACACAAAAAATAGGAAGAATTTGGAAAGAATAGGGAAAGTAAGAATTCAAGAAGAGTTAAGAATCAAATTGGAAAGAATTTGAAAATAGAAAAATGGAAAGAATTTTTTTTATAAAAAAAAGAAATAATTAAGACATATTAAATGTAGTAGCGGGAGTAATAACGATAATTTACCCTTCAAATCTAACAAAAATTTAATTATTGATCAGCCTAACATTTATTATAAAATAAAACTTGAAATCTAACATTTCTTATAATTTCCCTAATTTTACATACTTCTTCAACTATGATTAAGTCATATAGAAGTTGTCTTTTGGTTCATATTTTTGGTCGTATTTCTCTTAGATCCATATGGATAGGTTTAACCTTTTCTTCTATTGTCCAACATTCAAAATTTTAAACCTTCAATTTTTGAAACAACTAATTTTTTTATCTAATTATTTATAAAAAGTTAATTTTTATTTAAACTAATTCTATTTAAAAAATATAAATACTAATCACTTATATAAAATATTTTGATTGAAATTTTCTTACTATTAATTAATTAAATTTGAATATATGATTATCTCATAATTCTATTTAAAATTAAATATAAATACTAATTATTTTATTATTTAATAGCTGTAAAAATATCCATATTGTAAACATTTGCTTAGCCTTTTCAAACTTATATTATATAAGTTAAGTAAATCGATGAAATATACTTTTTTCGAATTTTTTGACTTAAAAAAAGTGTAATACATGCTAATATATGAGCCTTTTATTAATTTTAGTTGATAAAAATTTATTTTTTATCAAAAAAATAGCAATATTAAAATAATTATGTTTTATAATTTATTTTGAAATACGTTTAAAATTTTTAAATTAATATAAATAACTAAAAAGACTCAACTGCATAAAATATTTTAATTAAAATTTTAAGCCTATTAATCATTCAAAATTAAATATAAATATAAAGTATTTTTATTTCCTAATAGTTTGATTTATTAAAATTAATTTTTATTATCTAATTTTATCTAAGAATTATGGTCAAAATTAAATATAAATACTAATTATTTTTATTATTTAATAGTTGTAAAAATATAATTTAACTTATCCTTTTCAAAATAATTTTATAAAAATTAGGTGAGGTATATTAATGAAACATATTTTTCTCAAATTTTTAATTAAGATAAAATATAATATTTGCTAATGTATGAGTCTTTTCTTAATTTTAATTAATAAAAATATATTTTTTGTTAAAAAATAATAATAATAATATTAACATTATTATATTTTATAATTTATTTTATAGTAACTTTAAAATTTTTAAAATAAATAAATAAATAATAAAGTTTTAATGATATTAAATATTTTATTTAAATCTTTAAACCATTAATTAATTATTGAATTTGCTGATTTTAAAATAGAATTTTAAATGATATAAATAATAATAAAATTTTAAAGAAATAAATTCCTATCATAAAAGTGATATATATAATAATATAATTTTAAATGATATGTATAATAATAAAAATAAAATTATATGTTTTAATAGAATTTTATTAAGATTATAATGATATGTTACAATAAACTTTTATAAATAATAAATGAAAAAAAATCAATAGATAACTCTGAGCTTATTTGATGAGTATAGTCATTATCTTTTTGCCTGTATTTTTTTTTAGATCTTTTTAACCATTTTTTATGTACAATAATAACATTTGACGTAAGATTCATTTGATGCTATTGTTTAATATAGTAAAGCATTTTCTAAATTATTTAAAATTAGTTTTTTAACTTTTTAAATTCTTTTAAAGTGAATTTTCACAAACTATTTTTTAGAAACTCCATTTCACTGCTTTTATTATCATTTTTAAATAATAATTTTAATAAAAATAAAGAAATACGATTAAAAAGCATCTTTTCCCTGTACTGCCACGTAAACTTAGTGGTCGACACTTACCTGGATGTGCGGATGCTTTTCGTTTTTGGTCATAAAAAATTTCACTTTTGACTTCTTACTCTTTAAATGTTTTTCAAAGCCCAAGAATTAGATTAGGGCTCCATTATTACGAAGTCTTTAAAATTAGGATTTAATTGTCATCATAAATTTTGTATAATTTGATTGAAATATTTTTATGTTTTATTTTTATTTATAAAATATTTAAATTATCTAATATTATTAAAAAATACATGGATAAATTATTTCAAATTTCTCAAGTTAGAATCTAATTATAATTTCATCTCTTTTTTTATATATAATTTAATTAAAAAACTTTTATATTTTAATTCTATCTATTGTGACATTTAAAAAACTAATTTTAATGAATTATTGGACGTCAAACTTGATGCAATTAATTTTTTTATTTTTTATTCTATTTGATTATATTTTTATCCTTAAACTTTTAAACTAAATATATAATATTTATCTTTTATTTTAGTATGATTTTTTATCCTTAATTTTAGTTTGATTTTCAATTTTATCATTAACTTTATAAATATATCATTTTGCATCAATTTTGTTTAATTGTAAAAATGATCAAACATAAATATGCATGTTTTTAGTAGTTTTATTGATTTATTTTGTATATAAAATTTTCTAGAATAATTAGACTTTTGTATGTTTTTATGTTTTCCATGATTTTAAAGTGAAAAGTAAAAAAAAGAAAGGTAAATCATACATTTTGGCTCAATTTATCATGAAATTAGAAGTATTAGATGCTTATGACCAGTGATCATGGGCACAAGAAAAACAAAACTCATAGGAATCAATCTGTATCGAGATATGAAAATTTGAATTTTGTATTTTTATTCAAAAATCATATTAGATATTTATTATGAGGTATAAACATTATCTTAGGGATTATTTAATTATTGAAATTCCTATTTTTTATTTCTATAAATGGGAGGCTTGTTCCCATTATAGAGAGAGAGCTCCTTGATTAAAATTTACTTTGTTATTTACTTTTCATTAACATGAACCATTCCTTGCTTTTGATCGAGAGACTTTTTATCTGAATATTTTTCAAATTATTTTTAATATCTATTTATTTTTGGATAATTTATTTGTTTTCAAAATATTTGCAAAAGATATATTTCTACGTACTACAAAAATCTATAATTTTCTACATATAAAGTAAAAAATTAATTTGATAGATTCAACATCCATCAAAAAGTCAAATATTTTGACTAGTATATAGTTCAAATATGAAATTTTTTTCTAAATCCAAAGTTAACTTGAATATATTTTAATAGAAAATAATAAATAAACAATAAAACTACCTTATTTATAATCATCTTAAAACATCATTTTAATCAAAATTTTATTTTAAGGTTTGAAAAATGAATAATATAATATTATATGGATCTCTCTCATTTGTTATCTCATTTTGATTTAATATTAATGCTAGATTATGAAATAAAAAAAATGGATAATTACATAAATACCAAGTTTTTAAGTTTTATTTTTAAAATTACAGTTATTTCTTTTCTTAATTTATGAAAATATGGTATGTTCAATTTTAAATTTTTCTTCATTATTATCGCCTCTCTCTATCACCAATAGATTTTCTTTCCTTTCTATTCTTTGTTTCTTTTCTCTTTCATTTCATTGTCTTTGTATTCTCCATTTCTTTTCTTTTTCTAATCTCAAAGGAATCTTTTTCAAATCAAAATGGTTCATATAAGATCTTATTCTTCTCCTTTTAAGAAATCAACATCTTTGGTAATGAAGAAAATCAAGCATTATACTTCGAAGGTTGATATTAAGAAATCAAAAAAGAAAAGAAAGCTTATGAAATTAGATTATAGTGTTAATGTTGGTCCTTCTTCGAATGGTGATGAAGATTTTCAATCAAAGTCAAAGAATGTAAAAGTTGTTATTCCAAAACTTAAAATCAAAGAAAAAGTTTGTTCACTAAAGGTTTGCATGTTCATTATTTTTGTAGTTTTTTTTATCTATTTAATTTGTATTTCATGTTTATTTGAATTTGATTTCTTATTTTATTGATAGTTTTCATGCTATGAAAATCAATAATATGTAATCATTTTAATTTCATTATTTGTTAGGTTTTGATATTCTTTTGTTTTCTTAAATTATTCTTGTTAATATTTTCATTTCTTTTTTATTTTCTAATTTTGTATTATAATTTTAAATTTGATTATGATTTTTATTCACATAATTTGTTATTTTATGTTATAATGAACTTATAGTATGTAAATTTTTTATTTTCAATATGTGTTAGGTTTTTAATACTTCAATAGTCTTTATTCGGATATTTTTATGATGTTTTTATTGATAATTTTTATGATCATTTCTTTAAATTTACATGTTTAAAAGTTTATATTGAGTTACAATAATGTAATTTAAATGTTATTCATAAGTTTATATGTTTCTATTTTGAAACGTTATGGTATATATATAGTCTTGTTTAAGTATTTGTTAGGTTTTTAATACTTTTCTTCTTTTATTCTAAGAATTAATTAGTATTTTTATTTTCTAATATGTTTTTTTTTCGTAATTACGCCAAATGTGTTTTTATAGGAATGGCATGCAATTGTACCAGCAAATTAACATTTTTTGCAAAGGTTTCAATGTATTTCAATGATCGTGTGATGGAGCTCATCAAATCCAATCTAAATGATGTGCAATTAGGGATGTTTAAGTAAATTTATTTCAATCATTTCATTGATTTTCCTAGCATTAAGTGTCAATCACAATTAGTGCACTCTTTGTTAGTTAAAGAGGTTTTTTATTTGAAACATAATGTGATACATATACTTATAATAAACTTGTATGATACGTATTATATACTTTTTAAAGAATATGTTTCATATATAAAAAATTTATTTTATGCTTGTTAGATGTTATTTATGTATAATTTTATATTATGAAATATTTAAACTAATGTAATAAAAAAGGTCATAAAATAAAATGCTTTTTAAAAAAGTAATAATTATTAATTTCAAATAAAATTTTTAATTTTATATAACTTGTAATATTTGTATAACAATGAAACTACTAAAGCTTGATTTCAAAGCTCTTTTCATGGTTTCTTACAAGTTTTTCTATTATGTCCTTGTTCCTTACATTTTCTGCACCTCACTGTACTTCATTTTACCTTTCAAATAGATCTAATTCATTATTTTCTTGGTCTTCTTGATCTTTTTCTTTTGACTGGTGAAAGTAATATCTCCTCCTTTATTGATTATGGTATGATCCAAAATTCTTGACTTGGTATGAGATTAACCACCTCTTCATATATTGATATATAACTACATTTCATGTAATATGTTGAACAATATGTGTATGGATCAAAATTTTTTTAACTCAATATTGCTCATACATGCAAGCATGACATTTTGTCCATTTGAAATTTGTTATTGCTACATATTCTTTCATTTACATCAACAACATTTGTTTATTAATTGTAAAATACTTTGAATGTATAACTGTTTGATGGCTCAACCTGCAAAAAATCTCATTGATACCATATACTTTACAAATCCATGTGAAATACTATAATTATTTGTATCATTTCATAAGTAGAACATTACCATAAACCAGTAAATGTAATACTATAAATAAAAATTTTAATTATGTATACCTTCATTGATAAAGAATGGATGAAGTTCTCCTACAACATGTCTTCATACTTTCGAGATAAGATTGTAAAATTGATGTAACTTTGTTTTTATTTCTATAAGCCCAATCTTGTACCAATGATTGAAGACATTTTAGTAATGATGTAATGGGGAGCTCTCTACATGCTTTTATCGTTGCATTTATCGATTCAATAATATTTGATGTCATTATCTAATATCTATTACTTTTTGAGTGTACTCTAGACCATTTATTATATCCAACCTTATTCAAATAATATTTAATTCTAATATCAATGTTATCTAGTTTATCCATATAATTATTGAAGTCATTTATGGTGTAAGTTGCTACAATTGTAAGGAATGCATCTTTCAGCTTCTTAATATTCCTCTTGAAGTGTATTTCTAGATTTTGCAGCAAGTGATAAGTGCAAAAATTATGGGAGATTTTAGGATATATCTTTCTTGAACCTTTGTCAATGCTCTCATATCTATATGATATATCACATATGTTTAGCCTTGTTTGACATGTTTCTTTAAATTGCATAAAGAACCACTCCCATGATGCACTATTTTCAGAATCAATAATGCCAAAAGCCAAAGGAAAAATGCTGCCTCTTGTATTTTGTGTTAATGTCATTATAAGAGTCTCCTTATTAATTGATTTGAAAAATGTACCATCAATAATAACTAATGGTCTACAATGCTTCCATCCTTGAATTGAGGCATTTATAGCAATAAATACATGTAAGAATGAATCATTTGCATTCTTTCTAATTGCATAAATGGATCTGTGATTTGTTTCTTTAAGCATGTATAGGAAACTTGACAGATACTTGTATGAATCACTTGGTTTAACTCTAACAGCCCCAATTGCTCTTTCTTTTATTCTCTATGCTTTTGAATAATTAACTTTTACACCATAGTTATCTCTCACATCATGAATGATATCTCTAGGTTTGTAAACTGTCTTCAAATTAATATATTTAGCTTTTAATTCTACTACTATTACTTTTGATGTAACATTTCTTTGTTCACTCAATCTGATATCTAAGAGGCATGTATAAGTATTAGCCATTTTTTTAATCTTAAACTTCAGTGTTTTCCCCATTCTTGATGCATTTAGCTTCCAATAATAATTTTCATCCAAGCATCTTACTGAATACTCCTTTGGACATGATTTTTTTTACCTTATATTGAAAGTGAGTTCTAATTGCAAAAAAACTCACAACTAATTTTAGAATTTCTCTTTCTTTATATACTTGTTCTTTTGTGAGTTATGGACATTTAGGATCTTCTATTATATGTTGACCACTTTCTGCAATGTATTCTTCTATATTTAATATAGTCTCATATGAATTTCCACCAAATATAATCATGTCTGTAATGCCAACCCCATAAAATATTTCAATATTTTCATGTGACATTGAGCTTTCACTTCTGCTTGCAAAACTTCTATTAATATGCACAGACATACATATTGGATACCTTGAAAAATCTAATTCTATCCTTTTTAATTCAAACATAAAACCTTAAAGTTTTATCATCTAGAATGTTCAATGGAGGATAACCTTCTTTTATTTGAAACTTAATGTCTTCATTGTTTGAACTAAGATTCAACTGTAATTGATTTGAAATAAAAATACCTTAAACTTCAAAGTTTGTATATACTTTATCTTCTCTCCAATGACCATTATAATGAATCAAGATTGAAATTTTATCCATGACGTTGATTTTTTGTTTATGGGTGTGGTTAATTGAGAGATTGGATAAAAGAATTTACAATTTTAAGGATTAACGAGATTGCATGGAAAAATTCAGATTTGTTAGAGCTATTGGTTTGTTTTTTTTGTTTTTAAGCTGTATACAATATTTTTGTAATTAAAAATTTGTATTTCCTTATTTTTATAAAAAATCATGTTTGGTATTTTTGAAAATTTTGATACTTTTTTTTTGTATTTTTGTAAAATTCCCAATAAAATATGAGAATAGATATCTCAAAGTTTTTTTTTAAAATATATTCAAATTAAGCTTTAAATGAGAAAAATATCATATTTAAATATTTAAATTATATGTAGATCAAATATATGATTTTTTCATAATTAAATAAAATTGAAATACATTGATATGTTCTTAAAATTAAGGATAAAATTGAAATTCGAACTAAACATTAAGATAAAATTTAAAATTATACTAAAATTAGGATAAAATAGATCATTCAATCAAAACCTATTGTTTTGGTAATCCTAATCAATAATAAAAATGTCACATAAGAAAGATATAGTAGCTCAAGTAATACATTTTTTTTGTAATTAGATAAGATGGAAACAAAATGAAGATGATGGAATAGATTAATAAAGTTTAAAATTAATGTAAATCAAATGATTATCCCTCAGATGTATAATAAATATTTTGAATTCATTAATAATATTATAATAAATATTAGTGTATTTTGAATATGATATAAATATGAAACAAGCTAATGCAGTATTATCAAAACATATTCACATATGTCAAAATATAAAACATGGACAAATCCAATATTCATATATTTATGCAAATTTTATTATTAAAACTTCGGTCCCAATCATTTTCTTGCTTTAGCAAAAATATTTGATTTCTATGTTAGTCTGATTATCTTCATGTATAAATATTTTTATGTATTTGTTTATTATTTTCAATTCTTGTTCTTACAATTGGACTCGTTAGTATCATTTTCTAAAAAAAGAATTCATTTAAACTTCACTTTTCAATAATAATAGAAATATTAAATTTATGTATATTTTCAATTGAAATTCTTTTTATTAACTATTAATTTATAATAATATTTTTTTATTCAAATGTATGGATACTATTAATGAATTAAAAAATAAAAAGTTTAATTTAAATATAAAAGTAAGTAATATGTTAACGTAAAAGACTTAAACCAAAGTTTCGATTTTTAAATAAAATAAGTAGTTGCAATTTTTAAAAATATTTTAAAATTTCCATCACAACAGTGTGGTTAATTCATTATTGAATTTTTTGGCTACTTTTATTATTATTTTTTATTCATGATGTTATACTCTAAATCACTTTTTAGTTTAAATTTACGTTTTCTTGTAAAATACTATAATCTCAAATGTTGCAACCTACTTCTTTATAAATCTATATTGTTTACAGTTAAATTAGTTTATATTAGAATCAATTTTAGACAAGGAAAGCAATTTGCATCTAGCGAGTATACAACGCATGGACTTGTGAATTTATAATTTATATTATTACAGACTTTTATATGAGCTACACCCTCAGATTATAATGAGCACACTTTGTATATACGTGTCATAGTATGTAGGGATATTCATAAAAATACATAAGTTTTATTTTATATTTTTAAAAATCTAATATCAAAAACTTTCTTTTCAGATTTATCTAATTTTCTTTAAAATTAAAATATTTAAAGTTTTTTTTAAATACTCATTTTTCATCAATATCTCATGCCATTTCTTCAATTTCTCATATATCTTTTTCTTTCTCATCTTTTGTATCTTAGCCATTCTTTTACTTCTTTCTTCTCATTCTCTTTTTTACTCCGATCTTTTTCTTCTTCATCTTCATCTAATTTTTTTCTTTATTTTTCTTATTCTTTCCTATTCTTTCTTTTTCTTCACTACAAAAATGAAGGATTTTAGCGACGGCAATTTGACGTCGCTAAAAGGGAATTAACCATCGCTATAAGGTATAGCGACGGAAATAGCGATGGAAAATATCCGTCGCTAAACCATTTGACGCTAAAAAAATAACGACGGATTAGCGACGGATAGTGACGGACAAATTTCCGTCTCTAAACCGTCGCTAAATAGCTACGGATTTGGAGACGGAAATATCCGTCGCTAAATAGCAACGCATTTATCGTCTCCAATTCCGTCGCTATTTAGAGACGGAATTAGCGACGGAAAATTCCGTCTCCAATTCCGTCGCTATTTAGCTACGGAAATTGCGACGGACTTTTCCGTCTCCAATTCCGTTGCTATTTAGCTACAGAAATAGCGACGGAAAAGTCCATCGCTAATTCTGTAGCTATTTCCGTAATTGATTTTAATTTAATTTTGTTATATTTTAATATTTTAATATTTTTTAAAATATGAAAAAATTTTATATAATTATAATAAAATTTTATAAAGATTTTGAATTGTGAATTAAAATATTAATGAATAAAATAAAACACTTCTCAATAAAAAAA
>CANYBF010214688.1:0-27087 GCA_948192965.1 Dalechampia spathulata | reverse complement strand
TATCTTTATAAATTATCGTGCAACTACTTAAATAAAGTACTCTGGCAGTAAATAAAGTAAGTTTGGCAAAACTAAAGATATGTAAAATATTAATGTGTGTATATTATAACTCTGATGACGTGATGACATAATTATGATGTTATTTTATAACCTGAGACAATAAGTGTTTTGGATTAATATGAGTTTGCATGCAAGTTATATGTATAAATAATAAAAATAAAAAATAAAAAAACTTTTATGGAATGTATGGAATCCTTTGTAAGATAATTATTAACTTCCTTGGTTAGGAAGTTAATAATCATTCCACGGGAGCATGTTACGCAGCCGAAAGACATGATAATTGCTGGATTTAAAATGATTAAAAATGATTTTTGAGTAATTTTGTAGTCATTTAAATATTAAATTTAAGTTTACAAAAATTAATATTTAATAGTGTAAGATTATTAAAGTTTTGTATTAAATGATTTATTAAAAGATATATAGAAAATGATTATTATTTTAAGGAATTTATGATGTATTACATTAAAATTTATTAAGTTTACTTAATTTAATAATTATATGGTCATTTAAATTATATAAAAAAAGTTATTCTTAAGGCATTTTAATGGGTAATGATTTAAATTGATTAAAACTAAACTTTGTGTAATTGATATTATAATAAATAATTTTATAAGTATATTAAGTATTAACCTAAAGTTTATTAAATCTATTTTATAATAAGTGTAAAAGAGTTATGGGATGTTAAGTAATTTATGAGTTTAATATATTTTAATATGAAATGTTAAGGTAACAAATGTATTATATATCTTGATAAATGAATTTCTATACATATAAAATATCAATTGAAAGCTTATTTAATTTAGTTTTCAAAAATATAAATATTTTATCATATTAATATGATATATTTAATAATTTGACTTGTATTATATGATGGTTAATATAATTAACAAAAATAGTGATTTCTTTTTAAATATGAGGGTAATTTTCTTAATTAATGTTGTGTCTTAAAATATGATTTGACTTAATATACGTGAATGAATGTTATACAATAGAATATTTAAATAAATAATGCTATGTGTTTGTAAATGCATAAATTATAAATAATTAATTTCAATCTTTTAATTAAATATGGACATTGAATTATGAAATAGACAGTTCTGAGGATAATCCACGTATACCATCAAGCAATCTAGACAAGGGGAAAACGATTGTAGGTTTGTACTATTTTTAGCTGACTCTTTATAATTGGATTGACAAGTAAGGTATTAACTTACCTTGATTTTTGACATATTTTTACATGTTCATTTTATAATTTTTATTACCTAATGAGTATGAATGATAATAGTTAAAATAGAAATTGAATTCCATAAGGTATAATGATAATCTATGATAATACATGTCATAGCATTCACATTTAGTAATTATGATGATTCGATATTATTTGATGATATTGACTTTGAAAAATGTTGATGATGACTCAATTTATAAATGTGAATAAAGAAGGATATTAAAAAAGAAAATCATTAATAACAGCAAAGTTAGTTATTAATTATAAAAGCATATGATATAATGATGGTATGTATTTTGATGCAATATGAAAAAAAAATTAAATGATGTTTATTTTGTTATTATTCTAATATGGAGTTTATATGTTGGTGAGATTGATTGAATGATGAGGTTATTTTTTCATTATAATATATTCATATCACGACTATGATTGATGGTTGATTATTACAGAATAAATATGAATAGATGTAGATGATATAATATGATATATTGATCTAGCAAATAAGATTAATATATATAGAATTTTTAAATACAGTGATAGTATGGAATTTGATAAAAGGATATGATCGTTATATTATATGGTGATATGTAAGTTATGTGAAGGATCATTCATGATAGTTTATTTTGATGCATATAATTATAATATGATATCAAAGCGTATTGATTATATGCCATGAATTATATAAGTAAAGAGGTATAATTACATGATAGAATAATGAGATTTTAAGATGGAAAGATATGAATGGAATGATCCTAAAAGTACGATAAGTATCAGTTAGTGAGTTTTAATATCATAAAGGTATTAGAGATTGTTAAGTAATCAAAAGATAGTAATGTACGAGCTACTATAACTATAGTTTATATTTATATTAAATGAGCTAGTTGATTTATGATGTATCATGTTTTATAGTGAATGATTTACGATGAATTATTGATGATGGATTAAATATTATGGTCTTTTAATCAAATTAAATGAACAATATTTTAATGTACTTACAATATGAAAGTGATCATCATTATGTTAATGTCAATGAATGTTTGATTTAGATGCTATATAAAAAGGATGAAACATGAAGTAGATGATATATTAAATAGATGATATATGAAATGGGTGATGTATAATATATTATCATGATGCATAAGAAGAATGATGTAAAATACATTATTATATTGCATATATATGTTCATCATAACATCATGACATAAAGCATACATATTATGTCATGAAATATCAATGGACATATTTATAATCATGGCATGACATGGAGAAATAAGGAAGGAGGAAATTGAGCAAAAGTAAGGAAATGATAAATGAAAAGGGTACTTGGGCATTATAAAATGAATTCCTACGGGAAATAAATGGAAAGAAAATGAAATGAAATGAATGTGAAATGGGTTCCAGTATGTTGAACCACATAAATAATATGAAATGAAATGTA
This sequence comes from Dalechampia spathulata, assembly GCA_948192965.1. Taxonomy (NCBI): domain Eukaryota; kingdom Viridiplantae; phylum Streptophyta; class Magnoliopsida; order Malpighiales; family Euphorbiaceae; genus Dalechampia; species Dalechampia spathulata. Next base: position 24,361 of record CANYBF010214688.1, on the reverse strand, counting down.
TGACCCAATACCAAGTGCGCATATGATATGAAATGGCCCAGTATATGAAAAAGGCAAATGATATGACATGAAATGTAATGATATGATACATGAAAATAAAAGGGAGAATGCATGACATAAATGCATTCTCATAGACTACATTTTTCATTCATGCATTATGAAAGTTTAGTAAATGATATGATGAAAGCACTATGTGTGCACATATATATATGATATAGAAACATGATGGTTCCTTTATGGTATGTTATTCAAAGAAAGAATGCAGTTTGTGGGCATTCTTACATAGATGGTGAAATAAAATGATATGGGAAACAAAGGAAAGTACATAGCAAAATGACATATATATCACATGTCATATTGCATTATTATATGATGAGTTATATGAAATGATTGGAGCTTATGATCAAAAATAAAAATGATCATGATGATGGAATAATGAATGCGTCATAATCATGCTTATAAGGATATATACATTGATTAATGATATACGACATGGTATGATGGATAATAGTACATATGTATTATTAACATATATGGATAATTCTATTTCAATAAGTACAATTATGAAATACAATAATGGAACTTATACTTATAAATAGTAATGTTAATGAAGGTATGATGTTATTCATTTATGTTAATTATATGTTAAATGTTAATAGAGATAATAATTAGTATTCCTAATTATTTTATGAGTTACAAATGAAAGGAATACATGACAAGGTGAATAAATGACATTTTTCAGTATTTTAGGATATTATTTTATTCTAAAATGTTTATGAAGGTAATGATGTTGGTTTTGGATATGTGTTAGAGCAATATAGATTATTGTGAAATTATGGTGGAATGATGAAATATGATTTTAACATCTAAATGTTGATAACATGATGATATGATATTTTAAAGTATTGAATTACTGACGTATGAGTTATTCTCTTAAATAATATTGATATATTGAAGAAATTAATGTATATTTTAGACAAGTTGGTAATTATAATGATTATACAATATGAATAATTTAAGTAAGTGTTTAAAAGAAATGAAATAGTGGATATTGGTATTTGATAAATGATATAGTATACATGAATTAAGACTAAATTGCTTATGGAATTAAATGAAAAGATTAATATTTTAAAGAGAATAAGTGATATGTAACATGGAAATAAATTTGATTAAGTATTGATATAATTGAACAATGATCAGAGTATTTTAGAGAATAAATAAAGGCTGTTAAATTTGAATTGTTCAGAATAAGTATTTTTTACAATTATATGGTGGTATATATAATTATGATGAAATGGTTTATGAAATCTGTTATTATACATGACATGTATATGATTATATTTTCTATGTTATGTTGAAAGCACACTGAGTGAAATACTCAGCGTTTGTCATTTGATGGACGGAGGTTAACAGATGGTTGGAGCGCACGGATCCTAAAGCACCAATTCAGCAAGACGCACTATTATGACAAGGACTTAGATTAGTTTAAAGTTTTAATATAATTTTTCAAGCAATTAAAGTAATGTTTAAGGCAGTAAATGTAATTATGCAACATGAGAGTTATAATCTGAAATATTTCTTTAGATTTAAAACATAGTACGAATGTTGTATATGAAAAAATTTTTTCACATCCCTTATAGGTAATCAATGGTTGCTATTTTTTGGTGATCATTAATTATTCCAAGGGAGCATGTCACATCATAGAAGGGCATGATAGTCCTTTTTAAATTAACTCCTTTTCATTATTATATTATTCTAATGGAGTTACAAGCCTTAGCATGAGCATTATCTAATCAAGCATCAATCATCTTGCTTGAGCACCACGCTCCCAATGAATTTTTTTCAATGGTATGAAAATTTTAGCCTACATACTGGGCTCTCAATGCCAAAGTTGGGTCATTAGTCTTGACATCCCCAGTGGATCACAGTCTCTTCCCCAATGAAGTTGCAAGCCTCAGCATGAGCACCTTGATGGAATTTTCTCTAGTGGATCACTTTCATATCTCTAACGGAGTCTAATTTCCTTCGTGGAGCTATAAGCTTTAGCACAAGCATTTTGCAAGCCTCAGCATGAGAACCCTACAAGCCTCAGTATGAGCATCTCACAAGTCTCAGCATGAGCATTGAGCCTCGACACGAGCATTGATTAGGTACTCATCTTGCTTTTGGTGAAAAATTCATGTTGTGATTAGGTCTCATTTTAACAACTTTTGCCTGTATCACCTTAAAATAGTCCTGATTTTCACTTGAGTGCTGTAATTTTGGATTTTTGTTGATTTGGCTTGGTACTGGTCCTCGATGTTGACCCTGATTTGCACATATGCCTTTGAGCTTCCCCTAAGTGTTCTGGACATGCAAAGTATGTTACATTTTGCTAGTGCAAGGTGGAGTGCATAACATGCATTTTCTAATGCGTGGGGCACATAGTCCTGTTTGCTATGCATGTCATGAAAATATACACATGGTGGGCGGTTTTTTCCCAAGCAAATCTAATATGCTCTATATGGCATCATGCTTTAGAGTCCCAAATGATGCTTGTTTAACTTATATGCTTACATTAGATGGTGCATATAGGTCAAAATTGCATTATGTTGGGCATCTACTGCTCCACGCTATGCATATAGCCTTTTTCTAGGCTATATGCTGCACACATAGCAATATGTGCTGCTCACATAGCTCAAAAATTTCCAGAATCCCATATTCCTAATGTGATTTTCTTAATCCTATCACCCACACCTATAAATATAAGCCTTGTATATATGGAAAAAGGCCCAAAAATTAATAAAACTTGCCTAAACTCTATCAAAATTAATTCTCACTTAATTAAGCACTTAATTAAGCACTTAATTAAGTAATTAACTTAGGATTATAGACTAATTAACCATAATTAGATCTCTAATCATGTTTGGAATCAAGATCTAGAAGCCTAATCTACTGTGGTGAGTTAAATGTCCATTCTCTTCTTCTCTTTCACTTTATTTCATTATAGGTTTATAGTTTTGGCTTTGTTTTGATGATTGGCTTCAATCATGTGTTGTTTACTAGATCCTAATGCTTGTTTATGTCTTAAATGATCTACCATGATTGTTTAATATGTTGAGATTTAGGTTTTAATTTATGTTTTTACTTAAAAGCACATTTTCACCAAATCTACCTTATTACATGTTGCGCACATCACATGATGTCCGCCATACATAGCTTACATGTGGCGCATATCATGTGATATATTATGCACATCACCTCCTATGTTTACTAGAAACTGCATGCTTCATTCAATTTTTGCTTGTTTCCTATTATGATTTGAGGTTCTCAACAACATTAGAGGCTTCACAGTAGCCCTAATGATCTGAGTTCATCATACATTGATCACATCTTATTAATTTTGGCTTTTAAATCATATTTTTCAAGTTAAATGCTTGTTTAATTTGTTTAATTGATGTTATTTTATGTTATTGGCTTTGGTTGGTTGAGTTTGCTATCTTTGATTGGCATTTATGTTATGTTAATGACTCCCAATTCATTGTACCATAATCAATTACTTATGATTTTATCATTAAATCATTTAATTACTCAATTAATGCTATTTTAATTATGTTTTTATTGTCACTTAACATGTTTAGCTTGATTGGATATTAATTTGTTTCTAAATGAAATTTTATATAATCTTTGAAAAGTCTGGTTTTGCTATTGATTGATTTTGCCTAAAATTGATTATTTTTGCATGATTTTCACGATTTGACTCGTGTTTATTTACATTTTTCATGATTGTTGCCACAACATTCATTGGACTTTGGCTCTTAATTCGTGCTTTCACATGGTATTGAATTAGTCAATCTAGGCCTAAATTTTGTTAGCTACTAATGATTTTGCTTGTTTATTTTGCATTTTCACTCATGCATTTTTAGCTTGTGCTGCCCGAGATTGAATTTTTTCTGAGTGGTTAAGACATTGCTTAATGTCTCAGATTTTGTATCGATGAAGATTCCTTGTAATAGAATGGCTTTATTCTCCCATTTTTGTATGATTTAGCCTTAAATCCCTTGTGTAGCCCCTATTTTCTTTGATCCTTTTCTCCGAGCCATTATTATTTTTCATTCATGCTATGATGTTCATTTTATCATTGCTATATGATGTATGTTATGTCATACCATGTTTATGTCATGTCATCTCAGATATCATGCATATGCCATATCATCTCACATGTCATGTCTATGCCATGTCATCTCACATGTCATGCCTATGCCATATCATCTCACATGTTATGCCTATACCATGTCATCTCACATGTCATGCCTATGTCATGTCATCTTACATGCAATGCTTATATCATGTCATTTCACATATCATGCCTATGCTATATCATCTCACATATCATGCTTATGCCATATCATTTCATATGTCATGCATATGCCATATTTCATTCACCATGATTGCCATATCATGATGTCATGCCATGATTGCCATATCATGATGTCATATCATAATTATCATATCATGATGCCATGCTATATCTACCATGATTCTTACTATGTTATACCTTATTGTATGCTTATTTCATGATCATGAATGCTCACTTGCTTATGGCAATGAAGTCGACTAAAATGGTAAAAGCGAACTTGAAACTTTGAGAGAATAGATCTTCACCACCCGAACCTATCTCTGAAGGGTTTGACTTAACACTCATGCTAATGGGTTGGTTGAACCAATTCCAGAACCATTGGGTAGTGACTCCATCTTGTGACTCTTTTGAGTCTGTCTCATTTCTTGAGGTAGCCCCTTGAGAAGACTTCATTTTGGCTTCAAGCTGGCCCCTAATCCATGTGTTACAAGCCTTACTCTAGGTCACGATGAAAGCCTCGCCTACTGGTAGTTTGATACTATACATTATCATTTCTTTTCTTTATGCCTAAGTTATCCTTTTAGTCTTGTTTTCATGCATTTTGATAGCTTCTATTAGCATTTTATGTATTGAGTTGTATATTTTATACTATTTAATGCATTTTATTCATATATCACATACTAGCTCTAATTCATACATTTTCTTCACGATTTGCATAATTTACATAATTATTCTAAATTAGTTTAGGAATTTGACATATTCATCTTAGCTTCACATGTCTTATCTAGGTTATTAGATTCATTTTAATACTTTAGTGTTTTAATTTTAGGTCCTTACATCATGTAGAATGTGAGTATGCCTTGTTTTACACCTTAAAACACAATTTTTATGCCATACACGAGTCTTACACGACTCATGTAGAAGGCCATATAAGTCATGTAATACTCGACCTTACATTTGATTCGAGGCATGAGATTTCTTTCCCTAGCCGAGCCTTACACGAGTCGTGTAAGGTTCCATATGACTCATGTGGAATTTGGCCTTTCATGATTTTCACTCTTTCATTTATTTCAAGCTTTATATGACTCATGTAGCATTTACATGACTCGTGTGACTTATTTTGATCAATTATTTGCACTTTAATCTCAGTCGTAGGATCATGGGTGTTACACCCACATTAGAGACCCTAGGAGTTATGCATAATTGTGTACATCTTTGTTAATGAATGCTCGTATTGCATGATGTATGTTATGTGTATATGTGCGATGAATGGATGTATAATGAGGATGAGGTGCTTGTGTGTATTTATGTTGCATTGAATGTGTACGTATGTATCTATAGGTTGATTGTGTGTCGTCACTTTATTGGGAAGCGTGTCTTCTCAGTTGGATGAGGGACAGCTTGTGTATGTGATTGGGTATGCGTTATGTTAGGTATAGCCCTTATACTGATATAGGGGTAGATGTCGGAGCGGAGCGATGACATCTGCCCATCAGGGGGGAGTTTCGTGAGTTATGGGTTGAGGGTGCGGGGCGGAGCCCCCGCGGTATGGTAAAGTGGTATTTTGGTAGTGTGTATCAGGTTAGTTAGGAGGTTTGGGAGCGTTATAGAGGAGTTCGGCTTGCCAAAAAGCAAGTTGTGTGATTTTAGTGAGTGGTACGGGCGTACGGGTTGGCCGTACGGTCGTACAAGACAGGGGAGAGGGCGTACGGGCGTACCAAGAGGTGGTACGGCCGGACGTCAACTCGCAGGAAATCAGATTGCTCGCAGGAATTTTTAGTTTGTCAGGTGAACAGTACCCGTACGGGCGTACCAATGGGTGGTACGGCCGTACCACAACTCGCAGGAGTTAGGTTTGTCAGGCTTTTAGTGTCGGTACGGGCGTACCAATGTCTGTACGGCCGTACGCGACGTTATATTTGACTTTTAAGGCAGGAAAATAGATGGTTTTTCATAGTTTCTTCCTTTTTCCTTAAGCTAAACACCCCTAAACCCTGCCAAATCACCTCCTTAAGGATTCTAAACGTTGCTAGCGTAAGAGAACGTAGGATAGAAGCTAGATACAATTGGTGATAGGATTGTTTCTTTTGAAGGTATGTGCTAGGTTTATGTTTTTAGCCACTATCGGCTTGTTTCTTTTGCCGAAGGACTTGAACTAAGTCTCGGCTTATATTTCTGCTTAGTATTTGATTCATTGACGCGTGCTATACGTCTGATTATGTTTGCAATGCTTGGATTGATGTGTTTCATGCTTGCATTGCGATGAATCGTCCAAGCTTCTATGTTTATGATGAATGAATGTTAATGACATGCTTACATGCATGAAGATGAATGATGAGGAAGGAAAGAGTGTAAAGAAAATGAGAAATGAGGGCAGAGCTCAGCTTTGGGCACACTGGATCAATAATGAATATGATTCCTTCGGGAATCATTATATAAGTATTCTCCTGAGATGGGAGATGGATATAGAGTGCAGGGCACTCAACAGATAAATGGCCGCCTACGGGCGATGAGTACCGGTACCTATCGGGATCCAGCGTGTGCGAAAGGAATGTGCACAATTACAAGAAAACAAGAGTGAATGAGGGTGAATGTGAGATGCATTGGCATTTGCATTGCATATGATGTTTATTGATGGATTGCTTATGTTTCATGATTGAGTATATGTGTTTCTAGCACCACTGAGTTTATCTCAGCGTTTGTCATTTGATGAACGTAGGTTCAAAGCCCACGAGGGAGCGATCAGAGAAGGATTAGAGGTCGTCAGCAGAGATGGATTGATCTCTATTCGGTACGGGACTCCTGAGGCATACTCCGGCTTCTTTTTGGTCGTGTAGCTAGGGTGTGGCAGTAGTTATGTTTGTATTGTACAGTTATGTACTTTTGTATAATTTTTGGTGGTTTGTATATACACTCACTGTTTGTATAACGGTTTTTATATTTTATGAAATATAGTTAGCTCGTTTGTTTATGTTGCATGAGTGTATGAACGGATCCCGGGTTTATGTATGCTTATCACGTTGTTTCCGCAACACAACCACCATTAGGCTTAGAACGGGTCCCCATATGACGTCGCTTGAGGTATCCCTGGCGGTGCAGGCACTGGCCTTCTTCTGGGGGCTGCTGTCTGTGTCGCGGGAGCATGTCCTCCTGGGTATGGGCCGAGTGTGACAATGGGAATGAAGGGTGAGGATTAATTAGGAAGTTTTTGGAAAGAATTAGAATGTGGGGTTAGGTTTGGGCATTCATTCATTCATACAAAAGAGCAAAAATTAGGGTTTGAAGGAGAAATAGGAAAACTAGGATTCTTGATACAAAAATCTTCTAAATCACTTCCTAATTCCGATTCTGTAGTAAGTCTTCATTAAGGAGTTGAGAAGAATCACTCAGTAACTGGATTGGGCAAGGAAAAAGAGTTGAAGCCACAAGCAATAATAAAGTAGTCTAAGTCTTTACTAGTTTTCATCTTCTTCTTCTACTTCCATTTTTTTTTGAACAATTATTATGGTTATACTTCCCTTTTATGTTATGTTTACTTATTTATCGAATTGTTGGTTATGACCAAGTTAGGATTTTAGGGTTGGATGCTAGTAAAGATTATTTACAATTTTATCAGTAATTCATTGTTCTTCATGTTTCTTCAAGTTGAGCTTCATGTTATTTATTCAATTATTGGAATCGAGCCTTTTTTAACATATGAATATAACAAAGTTCTATTAATCATTTTGAAAGAAGGATTGATATTACTGAATGAACTTTAAACCACCTGATTAAAACTGCCTGGACGTAAGAGTTGAGTGATTGGGAAGTATAAATGTGGAAACTGAATTAACTGCTAAACTTAATTTAACAGTTTCGAAAGTAGTTTGTTAGTTTATTTTCAGTAGATAAATAACCTTTTGGAAGAAATGGTTTTACATTTAAACACTGCTTTAATGATTATAATTGAGTTTGCTGATAAATTACCTTAATTTAATTCATGTTCATCCATCCCTATTAACCTATGTACAATATGTACATTACGCTATTAGACTATGATTAGCTAATTTGATAAACTATATATCATAACTTTGATGTTTAATTACTTGAATAGTCATTGAAATTAAACGTTTAGTACTTGACTACCATTGGTCCTAGAAAACGATACCCTTATACTATAGTTACAACCCGTATTCTTGTGGTGACGTAATTACAATTTAAGGATAATAAATGTAAAACTTATTGATTCATTATGCATGCTAAGATACACTCTTTTATATTCCAACAAAGACTTTTAAATGTTTAATCTTAAATCAAACTTGTCTTTTAATGAATAATGCGAAAAAATTTTAAGACTTGATCTTGAATGAAACTTTATTTTGGGAGAACTCCTTGATAAAATTTTGATGGATTTGAAGAAAATCTGGATGATTTTAAAAATTTAGAGAGCTTTTAAAATTAGTTTTGATAGAGCTCCATCTTTTATGATAAGTGATAGATTTTTATTTAACTTATATTGATATAATTATGACTTTATTTATTATTATTTTAATAATATTTATTTGATCAACTATTAAAATAATTAAATTTTAGATAATATATTAAATAATTTGATTAGTTTAAAATTTATTTGTTTTATTAAATTAAGATAATAATTTAATCTAATTATTTTATGATAAAAATATTTATTTAATTAATCTATGAAATATATATATTTATTAGATTAAAATAATAATTTTATAGATGAGAAATATAAATTTATTTAATTAATATAAAAATTTATTTAAATGTAGTTTAATAGTATTTAAGGATCCATGTGTGAAGTTTTCAGATGAAGAGGAAGGCATGGTTCAAATAGGCTAAATTTCAAAGTGAGTTGATGACATCACTTGGTAAACAGATACGAGATTTAAATAATAAATAATATTATTGTTTTTTGAAAATTATCTGACCTCGTTAATGCCATATTATTATTATAATATTATTCAATATTATTATTACGATGAAGAGAGGAAAAAAGAAAGGCGAAGTCACTTCTCTTTCTCCACAAGAAATAAAGTAAAAAATTGCACAAAATGCAAAAGTATTTGTGCATTTATTAAAAGGTTTAGGGTTTTATTTGGAATTCAATTCTAAATTCTTCAGATCTCTCTCTCTTCTTTTTTACTTTCAATTTCATTTTGAATTTCGAATTTCAATTTCATGGCCTCTCCTTCTCCGTCTTCTTCTTCTCCGGAGGATCACCGCCGACTCGCCTCTACGTCACAAAGTAATTTCCTATTATTTTTATGTTTATTTTTATTTGTTTTTATGTTTTGAAAATGTTTGAGATCTTCGATATGGCGATCATTAAGTCAAAGATTTAATCGAATTCATATACCATGATGTATAATTGTTTATCATCATTGTTACTATTGTGTTCCTTTTCTCGAAATCTCATTAATGCTTTTCTCTTTCCTTAAGAAAATAGTTCTTGACGGTCTATTGAATTTTTACTACTTTTTTCTGTTGTATTTTGTGTTTAGTAATGATAATTGTTGAATTGGATGCAGAAGAGTCGCCAATCAAGCGAGATAATGTGCCAATGCAGCAGCAGGTACTTCCTTTTCTTTTTCGCTATCTGTTAGTTTCTTTGGTTAATATTTAATCTTTCTCGAGATGAGATTTTGTCGAAGCAGTAAGCATTTGTCATGTCTAACAGACGCGCTCTTACGCTGCGGCTGCTGCTGGTGGAGATTTTAACATCATACCACCACCCGCTCCTTATCCTACAAACGAACACACTATATCATATGGTAATGAGTTGCCCTTGCTGATTTTCAATTTATTTTTTGTGCACTTAAGAATGCTTGATTGTTGAACATGGGTTTCCTATTTACGTTGGACCAAGAGAAATAGTGGAGTGAAGCAGTTGGAGGGATTGCATTCCGTACTTTTACTCATGACAGTTAATGAATTTGTCTAGAGCTCATGATACATCTATCTATAATGGTGTGCATTTTAAAATTTTAAATGTCACTGTTCAAATTGGAATTACCCGTAAGGTTTACTTTGAGGTATTTAGCTTTATATTCGTAGTGTCTTAGAGTCTGATTTGTTTCCATTTTGTTTGACTGTATTGTGTCTGGTCATATTTTATCTTTTCTGAATGGCAATCAGTTTGGGCGGAGTTTCTGAATTTTGTTTGATATTTTATCATCTTTCTCAGAGTTCATTCTGAAGAGAAACAATGAATATGTTTGAGTTATATTTCCCTTTTCAATTCTAAGAAGTTGTATGCTTGTTGACATAATTTCACTGACATCATATATTTGGTCTGCGCTTCAGGTTATGGCAGTAGCACTGGCTCTTGGGATGGATATCCTCAATATCTTAATGCTGCAGATGGTTTGCATATATCTCCGGTCAGAATAATTCATTTGTTTGTATACCTTTTATGTTTATTTGTACATTATATTCACTGGTTTGTCTCGACCTTATCAGGTTGTGTACAATGATAATTCATCTGTTATGTTTCATTCTGGTTATGGCTTCAATCCTGAAATGCCATATGGCCAATATTCTCCAGTTCCAACTCCTTTGCCTCTAATGGTAGAAGGCCAATTATACTCTCCACAGCAGATGCCATTTGCACCGTCTTTCTACCCACAGTCTGCACCACCCAATGTGCCTTCCTCAGTTCCTCTTTCATCATCTGAGCTCATTGCATCAGAAAGTAATGCTGACAGCATGCTTTTTGGGCCAGGGTCTGGTTATTGGCTACAGTTTGGGTCTTTTGGAGGAGGGAACATGTCTGGAATACCTGGCTCTAGTCCATTAACATCTCCGTCTGTTTATTCTCATCCAATGGGCATACTTGGCCCATATGAGCACCATATTCAACAGGTCTGTCTTGCCTCACTGTTGCCTATTGCATAGCATTTATATGATGAAAGATTTAAAATATGCATACATTAATATGTTTGGTCTGCATCATCTTATTGTAGTTACCATGGTAAATTGGTACAGGTAACCAAGCAATTTTATTTGAACGTGGGCCACCACTTTTATTGGTATCCAAACAATTTTATATGAGAACATATTTGTGTTAACTGGTTCATTCTGAAGGTGTCAACTTGGTAACCTGCCTATCATGATACGCTCAAAGCCTGAAACTAGGCAGAAAAGCCAATATATTGCCAAATGATCCTAGCTTGGCATGTTGATCTAGTTGAGATTTGAAGGAAACAAAATTAGTTTTAGAGTTTAGCATTTTAATGGGAATTATGATGTTTAATCAGGTGTATACTAAATTAGAATTGATGGAAGCAACAAATGTAATTTGAGAAGAGTAGCATAATGGGATATTTTTTGATGATTTTGAGTTAACACCATGCTACTAATCATCACAATATTGATGTAGTTGCTTATTTATTTATTTTTAGTTTCATCATTTGGTCTCAATTTTAATTTAGAGGTTTCTTTAAGCCCTAATTTTCTTTATGCAATCTGTCATTCTATTACAGTCATATGCTATGTCATCCATGGTTTTATGAATGATTTAAAAGAATATCCCATAGTTAGAGAAAGCTCAACTTTGTAGAAACTGCTTAACATGCAACGCTAGTGTATTAAGATGAATGTTATGATTGCTTTTACGATAAGTGATTAGCCAGCATAGCTATGTGGGTGCAAACTTGTGGTTACACATTTGTCTTCCTCTTTGATAAGTAGTCATCATTTTGTAATAGCATATTCCTTCATTTTGAATCATTATCTATGCAGATTTCTCAGCAGCCATCTGTAGGACACTACCAGCATCAGCATCACGGAGCTTATCAGAGCTCCAGCATTGGCAGTGGTTCAATTTCTTATCCAGGGTCTCATGATTTGGTACAGGTTTCTATGGATAAGGGCAGAAGAAGAGAGAGAAATAATGATTCAGTATACACCTCTAATGATTTGCTTGGGTTTGATCGTAATCGAGGACCTAGGGCTTCAAAGATTAAGGGCAAGATCTCTGAACAGAGTTCACTATCTGGTTTTAGCAAAGATGATACATCTTGCTCTGAATTTCAGCTTCATTTGTACAACAGGCCAGATTTTATCACTGATTATGAGAATGCAAAGTTCTTTATAATCAAGTCCTTTAGTGAAGACAATGTCCATAAAAGCATAAAATACAGTGTTTGGGCCAGCACGCCGCATGGAAATAAAAAACTAGATGCTGCTTATCATGATGCAAAGGAGAAAGCAGGCAACTGTCCAGTCTTTCTCTTGTTCTCGGTATGTTATTATCATTCAGAATAAGTGAATACATTTTATTTAATTATAGTTGGCTGCTCAATTGGCTGAGCCATAGTTGAAACTGAGAATATGCTGATAGAAATAGTTGTGCCGTGTTACATAAATGAATTAACATAGATTATCCATGAGATGATATGATTGCATTCTTATTAAGTTTGCTTAATTAATTATCTGTATGCTCTGAACTTAACCACTGGACTTGCATTTGGATGATGTTTTGTTAACATGTTTTCATTTCTTTAAAGTTGACTTGGCAAATGGCACTTTGGTCATTATTTTAGGAAAAGACTCAGTTTTTTCCCTTTCCTTTTTTAATATCAGTGAATTTTTCCTTGAGATTTTAATGATCTTTTCAAGAGTAAAAATATTCTTCAACTTCCTAGAATGTTTGTTGTTATTTCTTTCCGCAATAGTCTTGTAAATGACTGTCAGGTTGGGCTGCTTTGCGAACATATAATTTAAGTACTCTTAGATAAATAAAAAGGTAAAGCATAAATTTCTGATACATGGAACGACATTATCACTATTATCAACAATAGTAACTCTAGCAGGTCACAATTGCTACCGCTACTGAAACTGTCACCCTGGTGACCAAACAATACAACTTTCAATTTCTTGTTTGTCTGGATCTTTGATATCATATAAGCACCTATTCCGCATGCAATACATAATATATAGAATGAAATTGCAATGGGTGTTACTTTTTGATGGAGTTATAATAATGTGGAGTTACATAATCTTGTTCAGAAGTTGCTTCTTTATTTATTATTTCTTCTTATAGTCTAAATAGTCATATGAACCATCAATTTTTTTGACTCATCAAATTAAGCACCAATTAATTGTGTGGAATGAAATCCTAGAAATTGATGTATGTTAAAATGATCAATAAAACTACCTTGATATGCAAAACTGAAATGAAAAGCCTCTGTATCAAAGTGGAGGGTACTCTAATTAAGGTATAAATGAAACATTTGAAGCTAGAAAATGGACCATGTCCTTTGTTTAAGCTAGAAACAATTGAGGTATGTTTGGTCAATTGTAGATGTTAGTGTATAAATTTCACTGCAGAAATGCTATGCTAACTCTACAAAAGGAGAGTTATTAATTTATTCAATTGTAAAATAATTATAACTTTATGTTAAACAATACCTAGTTTCACAGATCAAGAAGAAAAGATAAAGAATCAAAATGATAAATAATCTAGTTCAACTTAAAGAACAAAGCTTGTTTTAGAAAGAGGTTATGCTTTTTTTTTTTTTGCTTTCTTTGGAAACTTTGAAGGAAAATTTGGGTAAAAATTATTGATGAGGCTGTATGGTTTCTGCATTGGTATTTACTTTGTCATTTTTTTTCCCAATTCTTTGTTGGGAAGTGAGGTGTTTGACAGTTTGTTTACTAAAGAAATAGAGAAAAATGGAGAAAGAAGATAGGCAAAATTAAGAGTCTTTTATGCCCTTAAAAGTTACTATAAATGACTTATTTTATTGGTATTTTCTGTTTCGAGTTTGATATCCACATCAACATGAAAAAGCAGTACATGGTCCAATATGGTTGCCACATCATTTTAAATAGAGGTATGTGACATATTTAAAAAGAAGGGTGTAATGATATTTTGCTATAAAATTGGTTAAGATCTATAGGAAAAATTTGCATGATGCAAGAATAACGTTTTGCTGCCATGGAAGTTTGTTGGCATATGTTCATTTTTTTTATAGTTTGTTCCTTACCATTTTGTTCCAAGTACAAGGGGCTTTTTCAAATTTATGTTTACAACACTATTGATTTTGGTTCCTACATATAGGATATCCCTGCGGCTTCTTTTTATCTTTTACTTTACTATGTTTGGTGCAAATATCTTAGCAATAAATTTTTATCTGTATTGTGTCTTTTTCGTTTGAATTCTTGCCCTGGAACAATTCCTATGATTACGAAAGTTCTTGGGTTTATTGGTCATCTTTATGCAGGTGAATGCTAGTGGACAGTTCTGCGGGGTAGCTGAAATGGTTGGGCCGGTAGATTTTGAGAGAGATGCTGATTACTGGCAACAAGATAGGTGGAGTGGCCAGTTCCCTGTTCGTTGGCATATTATTAAAGATGTACCTAACAGTCGCTTCCGGCATATCTTGCTTGATAATAATGATAACAAGCCTGTTACTCATAGTCGAGATTCTCAGGAGGTACAACTCAATATTCTCCCTATTGTTGTTTTCCTATTTATTTTTAGCAGCTTGATATCTTATTGGATAAATTAATCATTCTTTTGGCTTAACCACATATAACTTTGTCCTCGTGTTTCATGTAGTACTAGAAACAGCTTCTTTCTTACTTTGCATTTTAAGCTGCTTTGGTTTTGTTTTTCTGCAAGTGATGGATAAACAAGTGCCGTTTCTTACTGTTGTTGAGAACTTGAGATTATTACATGTTTTGATCTTCTAAATTGCTCTTTTTGTATTTACTTGTCCATATTAATGGTGTGATCAATCTGGTGCTTATCAGATAGTGTTGGGAAAGAAAACTTAGCTGCTAAAAGTTACTAATTGCTCTACCAAAATAAAAATAACTATTTAAAATACAGGAAGGAGAGGTATTTTAATAGTGTCCTTCTGTTTAGATTAATTTCTTTCCCCTTCAGGGCATTGATAATCATGGGATTCTGAATGGAGGATGCTGTGATATTAACATCAACTGTTAAGCAGCTTTTTCTTTTCGCTCCTGCTTGCATTGGCTTTCTGATGTCAGGATTGGTTTTTTTTTTTGTAGTGAAAAATGTTAGGAGACTGACATAGCAAAACAGTTAAAAGAAACTAAAAGAAAAAAAAACTCAGCAGATGCTTTTTGTTTCTTTTTTATTATTGATTTATTTTTTTGTGGATAGTTTTACAAAAACATAACTGGGTATGTAATGAGATGGTGGCACCTATGAAAAAATAAGCAGAAAATTTCTTTCCTGTGGAAAGCTTTCCGAGAATTTTATGGCTAGCAGTTGTCTGTGTCTCCTCTGTTCAAGAGGCACTGTGGTAGTCTTTGTTTTTATAGATAAATTGTAGGAATTGTTCTGATAACTTGTGTTCTATAGCAAGTAATTGCAGCATTTGGCAAACTGAACTCTACGATTTTTTCCGTTCTCCATTGTCACCAATGGATGGATGTATGAATGGGACAGTTGATTCTTTTATTTCTCTGTCCATCAAAGCGTGGGTGTTAATTTTGGGTCTGAAAGTTCTCCTGGTAGAAAACACAATGCGTGTTATTTCTGCAGGATTTCTTTAACTGCTGGATGTTTTGAGAGAAAATGTTGCCCGACCATTTCTAACTTGTATCAGAACAAGTTGAAGAGGTCAAATATCTTGTTTGCATGTTGAGCTATTTTTGATGTTTCAGCTCATCTTGTCCATATCCTTCTATCGTTTTTAATGTAATGCTGTTCTCATTCTTCAAAGCTTCCTTTTCCATGAATGTGGAAATGCCCTCTTATTATAGTTCGTTTCATGCACTTTTAATGCAATGGGATCTCAAATTCTGATTTATTTGCTAAGAGGTTTTTCTCGCTGGATTTTTCTTTCTGGTGAAATATGATCAGGTAAAACTAGAGCAGGGAATTGAAATGTTGAGAATTTTCAAGGATCACGTCGCACATACATCTATATTAGAGGATTTTGATTTTTACAATCAACGGGAGATCTCTTTGAAGGAAAGGAGGATCAAGCAACACACCAGTCAGACAGCAGATGCTTTGTGTTCGCTTGCTGGCGAGACAAGAATTCAAATACCGGGGAGTTCTGCACGAGATCACTTGAATGATGACAGTAAAGTGACTGCAGCAATTGATGCTAATCATAGCTCTAGGATTAACTCGGGGGTTTCATCGGTTTATGATTCCAATCCTAACGAGCCTAGGACTAGCATATCATGTGATGAGGATTCCATTAGCCATAGATTGTCGAAGGCTTTGAATTTAGAAGAGAGTAACAACATTCTTGCAACGGAATCGGATGGTAAGCACCGGGTTTAAGTGCTGTTGATAAGATATTTGAGGCTATGCTTGACGAATAGGTTTTGTAGTAGTTGGCATCTTTAAAATGACCCGGATAAGTTGAACCTTTGCGTGATTTGATGGATTCTTTACTCGCTGACAAGGAAGGCAACATTGAGGCATTCCAAGTAGCTGGTATGCATACTAACAAAGCTGGTTTTTATTTTTGTTTTTGTTATTGTTTATTTTTGTTGTCAACTGTTGAGGGAAGAAAGTAGGTCGGGCAGTTTAGTACAATACGGGTAGCAATTATTCTATTTGGGGAGAATGGTGGTGTGGTGTTAATTAATTAAGGGATATTGACTTGGCAATTTAGACTGTACACTATGTGCCTGATGCCTAATTTGATGTAATTTTAGGTTTTTTTTTTTTTTGTGAGGGAATTGCATTTTAATTAGTGCAAGAATTTGTACAATTACCCATTTTTTTGGGGAGCAAAATTTAATAATGGAAAATGAAAATAGACAAATTTTCTTATTGGTTTGGAGTTGTGTACTTTGATTTTGGAATTTGCTTTTTTTTTTATTATTTCTTTTTTCACTTTTAATTTTATTTATTTTAATAAATTTGGTTGATATTGAGAAAATTTTCACCATGAATAATAAAAGATTTAAGCGATTTTTTCTAAAAAATTTATATAAATTCAATTGATAAAATAAATTCACATTCAATGTGTTTGTTTAAAGAATAAATTTGAACCATAATAATAGGATTATTTGATTTGTGGCAAATCATCATTCATTTTGTTAATAATTAAAAATTAATTAATATTTTTTTATGTTAAAATTTCATATGTTTATTATGACATAAATATATTACAATATCAAGACTTGATGATTAGTGTCAGATTATTAGAATAGATTGCATTATATTGTTTCACTTACCAAAATACAAACAACAAAGAAAGTCAATAAAGGTTGTGTTATTTCTCACAAACTACTCACCTTAGCTATTTTACTTGCACTACAAGCTCATTTATTTCATTACATATCATAAATTATTATTCATTACAAAAAATTATAACAAATTTGTAACATGTCTCATTACAAATTTATAATGAAATACAAATAATAACAATTTTATTTTTTTTAATTTTGCTAAATTAAAATTTTTTAATAAGATATGAAACTTAATCATCGTTACATATATCTTACAATTTATAATTATTGATTAAAATCATATTTTATTATTTATGTTATTGTTCTTCTCGGTATAATTACTCATTTCTTCCCTAATCTAATATCAATATATTTAACTTTATTTCTTCAACTTATAGTCATCTCTATTACATCAAACCTAAATTTATTTACTATTTTGAAATAATTTAAAATATTAATCAATATTCAACCTTGTACAAAAATTGATTTAAATAGAAACTAGTATTGAATTTTTTAATATATATTAAATAATTTATTAAATTAAATTTTAATTATATATACAAATAAAAATAATATACACTGTAAATATATTATATAAGTAAAATTTCGTTTTGTTAGTATTATATTATAACTAGTACTAATTTTAGTTAATTTATAGTCGAGATATCATTAAATAAATTTGATAAATGAATTAAATAAAAATAAATTAGTTATATTTATATATTTAAAAAAATTAGACACATTTTCATGTGATTAATTTTCTTAAATTAGAATAACTTGTTATAATTAATAATCTCACTCTTACAAATTTTTTTAATTTTTCAAAGATTATTAACTAAAATTAAAAATATTTTAAATACAATTCTAGAATTTTTTATTTGAAATGTAATAGTCTAAGTTTATAAATAAAATAAAAAATATTTTCATCCATTAATTTTTTTATTATAAATTAAAATAAAATAAATTATGCAGTTATTTATAAATGACTTTTAATTAAAATTGTAAAAGTAATTTACACTCATTCCAAATCTTAAAATTAGTAATTAAAATGTCAAAATAATGGGAAATTTATTTTATTACAATTTATAAAATTAGTATAAATAAATAAATAAATTAAAAATATATAATATTTATTAGATTATAATAGAGACTAAATATATTTTAGTCTAATAGATAAATTTTAATCAATTAAAATAAGATAAAAATACAAAAATGACTAATTAAAGAGTATTAATTTTCCTAGTTGAATTTATCATATTTCTAATTAAAAATAATTTTATAATGGATACAAATATGTTAAATTTGTAATATATTTTTATTCATTACAAATTTGTAATATATTTTTATTCATCATAAATTTGTAAATTTGTAAATCTTTAACAGCTCAAATAAATGAGTTTGGCTAGTAAGTGTAGCCCTATTTGTCCATCATTTGGTCTGATTAGAAATAAGTGACAAAAACAACACGTATATCTACCTATTAATCATATGACACATAACCAATTCATAAAATCATTATACAACTCATGATTAACTTCATTCATGCATTCTTATGAGTGTATTATATGTTTATATATTCAACCATCAATTGGCAAACTTTCGTTCAATGTATATATGCAAACTTCCATATTTCATAATTCATATTTTCATTAGTTTGTTATGCATTTACATATGCTATTATTTATCATAAGCTAGACTTCCATGTAGAAATATTCTATATCTATTATCATACACACTTGATAGGTTTCATACAAACTCACATGATTCTTCCTTTCAAATTATTTAGTATAATAAACATCCCATAACGACATTTATGCTTAAGCAACCTAACTATCAACCATGCTCCCTCATAATTTTAAGAATTTAATCAATGATTTATACATGACATGTAATATTCACATAGTCATGATTTAGTAAGCAAAAATGATGGATATGATTGTCATTATAATGAAAAATGAAGAAATGATGGTTAGCTCACCAATTGGGAGTTGGAAGGTATATATGATGTCCTATTAGTGCTCTTTCATCATTACTAGGGTAGCTTTATTACTATGAGTTGAAAACCAACCTTAATCTTTGGCTAAAACACCAAATGAAGTGATGTTTACTCTCTCACAAACTAGTATAGGAAGCTCTTGGTACCATTCATAAACATTGGTCACTGAACTATAAATTTAAACAATGTTACAACTTTGAAAAGGGAACAAACAAGTAATATCAGTGAATCATAGTGGATGTTAATGAATAACTATGAATAATAATGAACTATGGGGAATAACAATGAATTATGATGAAAAGATAATAAAAATGATTAGAAAGGTTGAATTTAAAGACTTATGCCAAAATTTGCAGAGGGAGAAGAGTTGCGTAGAACTCTTATGTAGTTAAGAAAAGTTGCATGAAATTCTTACTCCACTATGATAGTTATGTAGAACTCTTGTACAATGAAGAAAAGTTGCATAAAACTCTTGCTCCACTGTAATAGTTATGTGGAACTCTTATGAGTAAGAATTCTTGCATGAAGCTTAATCTTGCATGAGAAAAATATGCTAAAACATCTAAAAATTTATAACATTCTTATTTCTTTAATCCTAAAAGCCTACAATCACATTTTAAAAAGACAATATTTTCATCCTAATGCACAATTCACACACAAGAATGTTCAAAATTACCTTAAAAGTAATCAATATGCTCCATCTCCTAGTTTTGCTAGGTGGTAAATTTATTAAGACCTTATAGAGAGGATTGCTCTTAGCTCCACGTAGATTCATATTGTCATGGTTGTGAATCATTTTTGACAAATTAATTGTCACACCTCTCGGAGGTGCGACATGTTCCCGTTGAATAATTAATAATCTCCAATACATGGAAACCACTAATTAAACTATAAGGGATGCGTAGATTTTTTTTTAACTTATAATACTAGTACCTGGTTCTAAATTTGTGGAAGTATTAACCCCCAGATACATTCTTGCATTTACTGCCTTAATATTACTTTGATTTGATTAATTAATTTAATTAAAAACTTTAATATACTCCAAGTCATTGCCTTCAAAGAAAAACTTCTGCTGAATTGGTGCTTTGAAAATCCATGCTCATCCATCCTGTTAACCTGCTTTCATCAAATGACAAATGCTGAGTATTTCACTCAGTGATGCTTAAAACATAATCATAGAAAATATAATCATAATTATATCATGTAACATAACAATTCTTGTATTCATTTCATCATAATTATAACATCATTACAATACTTTTTCTTAACATCTCTACTTGAACATCATATATTCATTCCATCAATAAACAGATCATTATTCAATCTAATCAATACATTATCAGATTTATTTCCATAAGACATGTTACTCATTGCTTAAATACATTAGCCTTTTTATTTAATTCTATAAACATAATAGTCTTGATTCAATATCATTTACTGTCATACCCGCATATGAGACCCTGGTAGTTTGGTCCTTATGTATGCGAATGTGCATGTATGCGTATGTGTATGAATAATCGGATGTATGTGTATGTGTATTTATGTGCCTATGTGCTTGATGAATGAAATGTGATATTGCTTCCTTGATTTATCCTTGATTTATGAATGTCTTTGTGAATGCTGGTACATGAATATGATGATGTTGAGTGTATGGAGTGAGTGATGTGATATTGTATCTATAGACGCGTGTTATTGTATTATGAGGATGGGATGTGAGGGTGTTGTCGCCTTATTGAGGTATCTCTGTAGTATAAGGGGCAAACACCGCATTTAGCATGCTGTGAGTGAGGTTTTAGAAGTGTTTATACTTGATTGTGGATTAGGTAATTCAAGAATGAGGTTAGGAAGAGTGGAAGAAGGAGGTTTGAGAGTGGTACGGGTGTACGGATCACCGTACGGGTGTACCAAAATAGAGGAATTGAGGGAGTTAGGCTCCTGGAGACTGTATGGGCGTACCAAGGAGTCATCCAGCCATACCCGTACTCGTAGGAAATTGGGTTTGTCAGGTAGATTATGGACATATGGGCATACCAAATGTGGTACGGGCATACCGTCCCTCGCAGGAAAATGTACTTGCCAGGAGTTTTAGTGTGGTACGGGCGTACTAGGATCCGTACGGCCGTACGCGACTTAAGTTTGACTATTTTAAAGATATTTTATACGTTTTGACTCAATTTTCTTTCACCCTTAACCCTCTTAAACCCTCCTAAACATTTCTTAAACATTAGAGTTAAAGTTTCTAGGCCTTTAGCTTGTGTGAGAGTGAGAGATTGAAGTGGTGCTCGATAGTGACAGGATTGACAGAAGTAGTTTGACTCCAGGTTTGTGCTAAGTTTATGCGATATGTGTTGGTTTGGTTTGTTCTTGCCTTGAAACCTAAGGAAGGTCTAGGAATGATGTTTCTTATTGGTATGTTAATGTTTGATGCATGTTATCATTTATCTATGATGAAATGAGGATAGTTCATAAATTAAACATGCATAAATCCTTGTATGGCATGCATGGAGCTAAGGAATGAAAAAGGAAAGGGAGTGCTGAGAGCAGAGCTATAAGCTCTGGGCATACTAGGTCAAATAATGATGGGATTCCTAATGGGATCATTTAGATTATTGCCCTCCTAAAAGGGAGATGAGTCTCGAGACCTACAGTAGGAAAAGGGTGCAAAGCACCACATGTTTATATGCCCTCCTTCGGGAGATGAGTACCGGTACCTACAGGGACCCAGTATGTACGAAAGGAATGTGCACAATTACAGGAAAACAAGAGTGAATGGGTGAAATAAGGATGAGGAAGAATGTAAGGCATAGCTACATCTGCATTGCATGTATTAGAAACATGTGCTATAATGGTCTGTATGATGATGTTATTGATGAATTGAAATAGTTGATATATGATAGTTGCTGTGTATCGAATTATACCTGTGTATTTGACTTATGTTTCCTTAGCACCACTGAGTTTTATACTCAGCATTTATCATTTGATGAACATAGGTTCTACGCCTTCGGGAGAGCAGTCCGAGTAGTAGTAGAGGTTGTCAGCAGAGAAGATCCTTCTCGAAGTGGTACGGGACCCCAGGGGCATACTCCGATTCATTTTTGTTAGAGTAGTTCTGTTGGTCCTAATGGTAGTAGTCTACTCTGCATTTTATGGTGTATCGGTATACGAACCATGTTGTATGACTTATATCATATGTATATAATATAATTGAGTTGCTTGTCGTTACAAACTGCATGAAGGAATGATTGTTATCCAGGGTGCTATGTGCCTAGTATATTATACCACACTGATACTTCCTTTCACCACTTAATACAGGGACGGATACCCACACGAGCCTTAATAGATTTTAGAGACGACGTATCCCTTGTGGTATAAACAGTGGTTCTTCCGTTGGGAAGGATCGATACTTATGCTACGGGAGCATGTTACCCCAGGTATGGGCTGGGTGTGACATTTACCATATTCTACTACCCTTTTATTTCATTACTTGTAAAAATGTACATATCATTTAGACATTAAAATTTTCATCTCATTATATCGATAATTCAATCACTTGAAATATCATATCATCAAGTCATTAGCATTTCTAATGCTAAAAATCATATAATTTCATTTCACCTTAATTTCATAGCAAATTACATTGCTTAATATATAACTTGTTACACCCGCGTTTGACCCCCTAGGAGTTTTAGTAGTTTTGTATGCATGATTGGATGTATACGTGTATGTATACATGTGTTGCTTGCATATGTGCTATGTATTCTGTGATTGTATGTACGTTATGATGACGTCTTGGATGTGTATTTGCATGTGTGCTAGGTGTGTGCATGATGGCATGCATGTGTCGGATGTGTTTGAGGTATTTTAGGAGGCCGAGGTGTGCGTTTGAGTGGGAAAGGAGGAGTTTGGGGAGTGGTATGGGCGTACGGGGAGGCTGTACGGCCGTACGAGACAGGGGAGATGAAGGGTATAGAGTTCCTCGAGGGCGTACGGGCGTACCAATGGATGGTACGGGCATACGTCAACTCGCAGGAAAATCAGGTTTGTCAGGTTAGCTCGCAGGTTTTAGGGCGTATGGGCATACCATGAGGCGGTACGGTCGTACCGTAACTCGCAGGAGTTGTGTTTCTCAGGCTTTTTAGTTCCGTACGGGCGTACCAAGACCGGTACGGGCGTACGTGACTTAAGTTGGGCCTTTTAACAGTTTAAAACATAAGGTTTTCATTAGTTCTTTTCCTTAAAACGTCCCTAAACCCTATAAAACACCCAGAGAGGAGGTTCTAGACACCGAGATAGGGCAAGAGCTAGAAGCTAAGGCTATAGCAGGTTAGCATGGTGATTGAGGGTGAGAGTTGGCAAGCTTCTGTCTTCAGGTTTGTGCTAGACGTTATCTTATTTGTGCTCAAAAATGTGTGTTTATGCTAGCGTTGCTTTGTTTGAGCTAGAGGTTGATTGTTTTAGTGGTTCGATGGCTCTGTAAGCCTAGAACTGATGCTTGGGGATTGAATTCCCGATGATTATGCTTGTGCATGTTTTTGATGCGTATGATTGTGGTTAGCATACCTTGTGATTATTGGATGTTTACCTTGTAGGATTGTTATTTGGCTTGTGTATGCATATTGATTGATTGCATAGCATCTCATGTGAGGGGGCGAAATAAGGGTGGCGATATGAACGGTACAAGAAGTACCAATTGATATTAAAGGGGTACTGCCCTACAGGTGCGAGAAGTGCCGGTATTGATCAATATGGTGAAGGGGTAAGTGATGCTCCTAAAAGAGTGTGAGAGGCACCAAATTGAGGGAGAGTGCATATTACGATTGATTGTGGATGAGGCATGCTTGTGTGATAAG
>CANYBF010214635.1:0-27856 GCA_948192965.1 Dalechampia spathulata | reverse complement strand
TTGAAGGAGGACTTGGCTTGAAAGATCTGAAAGTCTGGAATACTGCCCTCCTTTCGAAGACCTTGTGGGACATTCATAAGGAAAAGTCTTCTCTATGGGTTAGGTGGCTACACACGGTCTATCTTGGAAATAGGAATGTTTAGGACTTCATTCCTCACAGACGTGATTCTCGCTTGGTTAAGACACTTGCCAACATTAGGGATATGCTGCGTCACGAGCTTGGTGGCACGTGTCCCACTATTGCTTCCCTTGAGACCATCTCGACCGATGGGAAATTAAAGGTAGCTGCTATTTATGAGTTGATCCGGCCCAAGAGCTCTCCTCGGCATTGGACGAAAGTGGTTTGGGACAAATTTATTCCTCCCAAATTCTCTTATATTGCATGGCTCGCATTCCGAGGGAGGCTGCCAACATTGTGCCACTTATCCTTTCTCGACAGGGACACCTCGTGTGCCTTGTGTTGCTCTCAGCCGGAGGACATTAACCATTTGTTCTTTTCGTGTATTAAAGTGCAGGAAATTTGGAGCACGATTCGCAATTGGCTAAACATTCGTGGCACCTTATCTACACTTGGGCGGGCGGCTAGAGTTCTAAGTCATGAGCACCGGGGTACTCGTATTAAGACCAAAGAATTAAACTTGCTTTTGCCGCCACTATATATTGTATATGGACAGCCCGTAATGAAACTCTTTTCGATTGGAAGAATTTTAATTGTAAGACTATTGTGAGCAAGATTAAAGTTGACGTGTACAGGATCCTTTTTAGGTTACATCCGAACACTACCTTAGATTTTTGAGGCTTTTGTGGCCTTTTTGTTTTTGAATTGCTTTGCTCTTTAGTCTTGTAAGTTGGGGTATGCCCCTCCTATACTTGTATAGATTTCCTGGTTAATACAAATTTACCTTTTAACAAAAAAAAAAAAATATGAACACACCAGTATACTTAGCAGTGTTACTTTTAGATATTATTATTAATCAAATAATACTCAATAACTAATGAATTAATTTAAAGTTATGAAATTAAACATTAAATTATTTTGAAGTTATATAACAATAAAATTTATTATAATTAAAAATGAAAAGATTATAAAAAATAATATAAATAATAAATCAAAAAATTTATACTAATATATAATATAAATAACAAAAATCTAATAATAATAATAATAGAAATTACTCCATGATATTTTTTTGAAAATTATATCTTCAAATTCTTTTATTTACGATTTATGATATTTGGTTAACAGTTTGTCCTTTTTTGCAAACCCCTACTTTGCTTACTCTGCACCATATACCATCCAAGGCATTTTTTGATATTTTTTAATATTTAATTTATTTTGTTTTTGAAAAATAAAAATAAAAATAAAAATAGAGAATAAAGAAAAGGAAAAGAAAACAAGCATATATATTTGACAAGTAATAATTGGAGGGTTGAATGCATGCAGTGATTGAGTTGAGAAGAAAGGAAGAGAGAGAGAGAGAGAGTCCCACATCATATTACTATGCCCATCTTGTTTTCTACTCCCATCATTATCATCATCCCTTTTCCTTTTCTTCATGTTGTTTTCCAAATTTTTATTTGGTTGGAATATTACAATATATAAGTCGCAATTTTGATCTCATTTCTTATAAAAAAAAAAGTATATTTAAGATATTTATAATCTATTGAATATTTGGTTTGTACCAATTTGTATATTATTAATATAATAAAAATTATTAAACATGATTTATAAATTAGATTACATCAAATTATTTCATGTAATATTTAATCTATTAATTTTCTTTAGAATTATATTATATTATTTTTATTTTTATATTAATTATATTATTTCATATTATATAAATTATTCTGTATTTGGTTGATTTGTATAATCTATAAATTAATTGATTCTAAATCTATTATATAAATCTGAATTATCATCCTTAGTGATTTTTAAAATTTATTAAAAGTAGAAGAAATTTTACAAAAAATGTCAATTTCTTGAAAAATTATAAGAACAAAGGATTTGTTTGAAAATGTTTTATAAGTAAGGGTTTTAATGTTTATTATAGATATATTTATATTTATTTTAATTTCTAAAATTATTTATTTTCAATTCATTTTAGATTTATTTTAAATTTATCAAAAAATTATTATTATTACAAACAAATTTATTATTCTTATGAAAACTTTAAAATCATATAATATTATCATAAAAAATGAAATAAAATTTACCTTTTCATAATTATCTACGTAAATGCCTTTTTATTCTTTATAAAAAAAATATATAGTGCTGATTATATTTGATACTATAATTTTTAAATTATTATTATTATATATATATATATATTTTAAAAATTACATTACTTTGATGCAAACCATATTTTAAAAAAAAATTATTATCTTTGTTTGTTTTCGGGAACACATATGCTGACATGTAAACAAAAGTATACACGTGGCATGTCCACTAGCAAGAGAAGTCCATGGCTCAATATTAGCCCTCTTGTGTATATCTATAGAGTTATTGAAGTTGATACCTTTGTCATTTTCTCTTGACATCTCTGTGGGATTCAAATATGAATTAATTAATAAAATTATTTTAAGTAATAAATCAATAATTAAAATCAAATATTCTTAAAAAATATAGTATAAATTGTTAAAGCAAATGAAAGAAAAACACAAGCACATAATCCCAATTTTATCTCAAATAATCTCTTTCTAATCTTATTTATTATCCTTCATTAGATGATTAATGGAATTAATGTTTACACAAATCATCTATTAGGGTGATAATTTTAATTATAAATTATCATTTCGATAGGTAGTTTCCAGCTCCTCAAATCACTCCATGAAAATATACTTACACCAAAATCAAATTGAAATAGTGATTTTTAGTGCAAATTTAAGAACTCAACTCATCATTACGAGAGATGGTTTCAATTTTTTTTCTTTTAAAAAAGAAACTTGACTGAGTATATATATAGGTTGAGATGGATAGAGAAAAATATGAATGACAAATTGCAGAGTACATAGAATTTATTGGTTAACATGTATAATTTAAAGTAAATTATGTTCATGAAAATTATTTAGTGTTATTTGTCATTTGTAATTGCTTTTGGATAAAATTTGAAATATTTTTGTATTTAAATTTAAGAAGTTATGAATTTTGTAACCAAATTTTAGTATGTGCTTGTTAATGTTTTAATGAAGAATTATTTTAATCGTGTTAGAACTTTATATTATTTTTGATATTAATTTTATTATTTTATAGTTTAATTTGAATAGTTATAAAATAACATCTAATTAAAAGTTGTTGTAATCAAAATTTATGTATGATAAATATTTTTTTTATTTTTGAATTTTTATATTGTGTTTATTATTTACATCAAGTTATAAAATTTTTTAAATTATGATAATTTTTAACTATTTGTTATTTAATTTTAAATAATTATGAATTATCTTGGGATTCATAATTTTGTAAGAGTAATTATTTAAAACTATAAGTAAAATTTTTTATTTATTTTATTTGCCTATATAATTTGAAATAGACATAAGTTAGTTAGCATGTGATTACAAATTTAATATTGACTTTCATGAAAATTATGTGAAAATTATAGTAGTTGTTATAAATAACTAATAATAACTATCATGAAGAACAACATATTGATTGTAGAAAATATTATGCAAGACTGCGACACGAATGAGCATTTTGATTAGAAAAAGTAAATTCACTTATTACATATTCAAGGTCTTTAGATGCATCAATTATTTATTGAAGATTGTTAGCATTACCTAGATGTAATATATTTGATTATGAAAGAGTATTGAATCAAATACATAGAGAAAATGATAAGATGTTTTTATGTAGATATCAAAATTACTTGTTAAAGTTAACTTATTGTGGGTGGGACTTTCGCGGTGACCTAGAACGAGACTTGCAAAACTCACAGACCGGGGATCCACTTGGAATGAAAGCGTGATTTTTTCGAGGAGTTACCTTGAGGAATGATATGGACTCGAAAGATTCATGAGGAGTCGCCACTAGATGATTCTGGATTTGGTTCAATTGACCCATAACATGAGTGCTAAGTTAAACCCTTCATAGATGCGTTCGGATGGTGAAGATATATTTCTATGAGTTTCCAAGATTGATTTTACCATTATAGTTGGGATTAATTGCCCTAAACATGCAAACAAGCAAGCGTGTAAACGTAAGCATGTAGTGCGACATGTTATAGCGATAGGCAAAACATAACATTGCAAAGTAAAATGACATATAAAGCTATATGACATTCGGATGGCATGACATATGTATGACGTGTGAAATGATGATATAGTATAATGACATGACATAATGATGTGTGTATGATATGACATTTGACATGACATGTGACGTGACATGTGACATGACATAATATCATATGATATGACATAGTTGGCATAACATGGCACAATGACATATAGCAAGTGACATGACATAGTGGCATATGACATATGTGTATGAGGTAGCATGTGATACATATGACATAGGATTTATGTGTGAGGTGGCATGTGACACGACATATATTATGGTAAATATAATAGCAAAATAAAGCTATCAACATAAAATAAAACCTTAAGAATAATGATTGATGAAAGGGATAAGAGAGATATGGGATATATGGGAGATGTAAAAAATAATACAACCCAGGAAAACATAAAATAATGCTATTCTATTACATAGGAATCTTTATTTTTACATAAATTTTGAGATATGTTGTAACATATTCTCCACTTCGGGAAATCCTTGAGTAGTATGAGCCCTAATGCATGGATATGGAAAGTACAAGAAAGGAAAGTTTTAAATATGGAAATAATACCAAATATGGAAAGTGCTAAATATGAAAATAATCATAAGTCCAATTATAGAAACAATTTATTTATGTCATACCCGTATATGGGACTCTGGTAGTTTGGTCCTTATGTATGCGAATGTGCATGTATGCGTATGCGTATGAAAAATCAGACATATGTATATGTGTATTTATGTGCCTATATACATGATGAATGAAATGTGATATTGCTTCCTTGATTTGTGAATGTCTTTATGAATGCTGGCGCATGAATATGATGATGTTGAGTGTATGGAGTGAGTGATATGATATCTTATCTGTAGACGCATGTTATTGTGTTATGAGGACGGGATGTGAGGCTGTTGCCGCCTTATTGAGGTATCTTTGTAGTATAAGGGGCAAACACCGTGTTTAACATATTGTGAGTGAGGTTTTAGAAGTGTTTATACTTGATTGTGGATTAGGTAATTCGGGAATGAGCCTAGGAAGAGTGAAAGAAGGAGGTTTGAGAGTGGTACGGGTGTACGGAACACCGTACGGGCATATCAAAACAGGGGAATTAAGGGAGTTAGGCTCCTGGAGACTGTAAGGGGCGTACTAAAGGGTGGTCCGGCCGTACGTGAACTCATAGGAAATTGGGTTTATCAGGTGGATTATGGATGTACGGGCGTACCAAAAGTGGTATGGGCGTATCGTCCCTCATAGGAAAATGTGCTTATCAGGAATTTTAGTTCGGTACGGGCGTACCAGGATCTGTACGACCGTACGCAACTTAAGTTTGACTGTTTTAAAGATATTTTATACGTTTTGACTCAATTTTCTTTCATCCTTCATCCTTCATCCTTCTAAACCCTCTTAAACCCTCTTAAACATTTCCTAAACATTAAAGTTCGAGCTTCTAGGCCTTTAGCTTATGTGAGAGTGATAGATTGAAGTGGTGCTCGATAGTGACAGGATTGATAGAAGTAATTCAACTCCAGGTTTGTGCTAAGTTTATGCAATATGTGTCGGTTTGGCTTGTTCTTGTCTTGAGACCTAAGGAAGGTCTAGGAATGCCGTTTCTTATTGGTATGCTAATGTTTGATACATGCTATCATTTATCTATGATGAAATGAGGATAGTTCATGAATTAAACATGCATAAGCACTTGTATAGCATGCATGGGGCTAAGGAAGGAAAAGAAAGTGAGAAATGAGAGCAGAGCTAAAAGCTCTGGGCATATTGGGTCAAATAATGATGGGATTCCTAATGGAATCATTTAGATTATTGCCCTCCCTAAAGGGAGATGAGTCTCGATACCTACAGTAGGAAAAGGGTGCAAAGCACCACATGTTTATATGCCCTCCTTTGGGAGATGAGTACCGGTACCTACAGGGACTCAGTATGTGCGAAAGGAATGTGCACAATTACAGGAAAACAAGAGTGAATGAGTGAAATGAGGATGAGGAAGAATGTAAGGCATAGCTACATTTGCATTGCACGTATTGGAAACATGTGTTATAATGGTCTATATGATGATGTGATTGATAGATTGAAATGCTTGACATATGATGCTTATGATGTTTTACTATGTAACAAATTATACCTGTGTATTTGGCTACTGTTTACTTAGCACCACTGAGTTTTATACTCAGCGTTTATCATTTGATGAACGTAGGTTCTACGCCTTTGGGAGAGCAGTCCGAGCAGCAGTAGAGGTCGTTAGCAGAGAAGATCCTTCTCGAAGTGGTACGAGACCCCATGGGCATACTCCGATTCATTTTTGTTAGAGTAGTTCTGTTAGTCCTAGTGGCAGTAGTCTACTCTTTGTTTTGTGGTGTATCTGTATAGGAATTTTATGAACCCTATTATATGACTAGTATCATATGTATACTATATAATTGAGTGGCCTGTCGACAAGAATTGCATGAATGAATGATTATTATCCAGGTTACGATGTGCTTTATATATTATACCACGTTATCGCTTCCTTTCACCACTTAATACAAGGTCGGATACCCATACGAACCTTAATAGATTTTAGAGACGACATATCCCTTATGGTATAAGCAATGGTTCTTCCTTTGGGGAGGATCGATACTTATGCTACGGGAGCATGTTACCCCAGGTATGGGCTGGGTATGAGATGTTTATGAGAATAAAGCTAAACATGACAATAAAACTAAATATGACAAAAATGCTAAACATGACAGTAAAGCTAAACATGACAGTAAAGCTAAACATGACAAGTATGTTAAAACATGACAGTAAAGCTAAATATGACAATAAGCTAAACATGATAGTAAAGCTAAACATGATAATAAGTTAAACATGATAGTAAAGCTAAATATGACAATAAGCTAAACATGACAGTAAAACTAAATATGACAATAACTTAAACATGACAGTAAAGCTAAATATGAAGTGCTCATGTTGAGGCTTGAAAGATTCTCATATTGAGGTTGTGACTCCATGGGGGAAATAACTCAATCAGAGTGCTTATGTTGAAGCTTGCAACTTCACTGGGGAAGAAAACCTTATGATGCTCATGTTGTGGCTCATGACTCTATTGGGGAGAAAGATATGATCCACTAGGGATAACTCAGGACTGATGGCCCATGCTAATACTAGGAGCCCGGTGCTTGGGCTGGATGATCAAATTCAATAATACGGTGCTCATGTTGAGACTTGTAAGTCTACAAAAAATCAAAAGTGACTCATTGGAGATACTAAGACTTAAAATCCAATACTGCCACCGGAAGCCCGATGTTCAGGTGAAGCAACCAATGCTGATTGGTGTGGTGCTCATATTGAAGCTTGCAATCCAATTCTACCAATGGGAGCCCAATGCTGGGCCAAATCAATCAATACTGATAGTTGGTAAATTGCAGGACCGATGGCTTTATTACAAGGCTCAATAATCATTTGAAATCTGAGTTCAAATGCCTATTGCCAAGGTTTAGGAATCAAATGCTTGATCCCGCAATCATTGCTGGATTGAGTGGTTAACTATGAAATCTAGGTGATCAATTGTCAGATCAATGCTTACGCCATCAAATACATCTTAAATATCTCTAAAATAGCATTTAAGATCCATTGTTAGAACTAGACACTTTTTGGTCGATGACTTGACTAGTAGTCAACCTAATACTACCATTGAGAGCTCGATGCTTAAGTAAATCAGTCAATGTTGATTGTTGGTAAATTTTAGGATTGATGGCTTTGTTATAAGGCTCAAAATTACTTAAAATCTAAGTTCAGATGCATGCTGCTAGGATTTAGGAATCAAATGCTTGATCCTACGATCGCTGCTGGATCGTGTGGTCAACTGTGGAACTTGGGTGATCAACTACCGAATCAAGGTTGAACAACTATTGGTTCTGATGTGATCAACCATCTTATCAATGCTCGTGCCATCAAATATATGTCTGATATATTTAAAATGGCATTTGAGACCCACTATTGAAACTTGACACTTTCTGGTCAACAGCTTGACCAGTAGTCAAAGATTTGACTAAAATTAATTGTTTGTAAGATTAATTTCTTATCTATGCTAGACATAGAAAAGTAATTTATCAGTGAAATTAGAATTAAAATAGTTTATAGAAAATACTTAAATTTTTAGGTATTAGTTTGTTTGATTCTAATGAAATTTTTGGATTTTTCGGATGCTACGAGTCATGAAAATTGGACTCACTGAGGAAATGATTTTTGAAAATTATGAAATTTTCATGGCATGTTGAATTTAATGAGTGCATCTTCATGGGAGTATGATGTGTATTGGCAGTGCTCCTTCGTGACTGACGAACGTTAGTACTTTTTTTGTGATGTACGGAGCACGTTTTGCTACATGCTATTATAGGTGCTTAGAGATTAGGTAACTTTACTGGGTATTCAGAGGTTTAAGCATCCAATTTGACCTAGGATCAAATAAGAAGAAGATAATTTTATTAGCCCAAAACTAAATAGAACTGATTTAGAATATACCTAAGTAAGCATCATTGATATTGATTGCTATTGTTTGGATGAATGCAAATCCATCCTGATCCATGGCATGACATGCCTCTTCCTAGATATGTCAAGGTATCAGTGCATAGAGATGAGTGACGTATATTGGTTGAGTATCTAGAGCATCGTCTCTTCTATTTGGAAGAGCATATCATTGACGGGTGCTAGGGGCTAACCAGTCGGGTGGAGCCTGCTACGCCTCCTTGAATGATGTTTTGGTCATCCTATGTTAATGCTGAGTTAGAGATTATAGTTATACTAACGGGCTTCTTAAGGAGTGACCGCATGTCAGAGTCACAGATGGACTATCAAATCTTTATCCAGGCATGACTATTAGGACCTGTAAAGTTGTATACCCATAGAGGGTAAGATGTCAAGGCTAGTGATTCTCAAGATTAATCTATTGCATCAGGTGGAAAGAGAAAATCTTATGATTCTGCCACTATCAAGAGTTCTAAAGAGAGAGGAGCCTCTAAGAGGGTGCAACATATAGCACCCAAGGTGGTGTTGGAGATTGAGACAGAGAGTCTTGAGGTGCCCCCAGGTTTAAGATTCCCTTAGGGATTTGTTAAGGGGCAGTTCTAATAACCATAAAATCCTTATCTATAGTTGTATGATAGGGATAGGCATATGTATGAGGTGATGTTCCAAGTGCCTAAGAGAAAGGAGGTTGCCTTCACCCCTCCGAACACTACTCATGTAAGTAGCCTTTCTTGTATTGGCATGCTTTTAGTTTTTTTTAAGTTCTAATCATTATAACCTATGCAGGTGACATGTGACGACATGGCAGATGTCTCCTAATTGTTGATTGGGTTATGGTAGCATCACCATACTGAAATGTTGGAGCTATATGTGGGTACCTATAGCCTATTTTATGCAAGGTGTTTATATATGTATTCATGACGCTATCGTGGTATGTATGAGTCATAAGAGGTCTACATCCAAATGATGTGATAGATGACAGCCAACATTACTCATCCAATTGAGTGGTTGGCATGCTATAATATCACCATGAAGTCTCCCAGTCCCAGCTTAGAAGAGGGTCAGATTGGTGATGATCAGTGATCTGATGCCAACCTCCATAGTGTTACATCGTATCTCTTAGCTTCCGAACTAGGATAGTAAGGTAAGATTGTATAGCCTTGCATGACTTCTGCTTAGTACACTTGGGCTGTGGTGTACAACTGTCAAATGTGTAGAACATTTGACACCTTAGCTTATCCTGATAGAGTGGTAACAACCTCATGATAAGCTTATTGATCATGTCAGACTCAAATTACTTCTGTTTGACTAGTGAAACTTTATCCATCCATCGATTAAAATATTCCATGAAAGACTCATTGACCTTTTGTTTCACCATTTCCAAGTCTATTAGTATGACATCAAAGTGGGCTTTAAACCCATATTGCTTGTAGAAAGTAGTGTATAGTGGCTTCCACTTAGCCTTGATTATCTTGTCCAGATTATGGTATTAAGTGATCACTGGCCCCTCTAATGAGATGACAAAGAGTTGAATAATCTAATCATCTGACAGGTCAGTCATGCTCATCATTATGGTGTATATCTTGAGGGGGTTCTTTGGGTCCCTAGCTCCATTATACTTAGGAAAGGTTGGCAATTTGAACTTAGTAGATAGTCATTTGATAACCCGCACAGAGAACTCATCAAAGTCCCAGTCAGAACCTATCCCCTTATTCTTGATGTTGGACTATAGTTGTTCTATCTTCTATTCCAGTGCAAAAGTTTTAGATTTGTGGATGTCATATATGTGGAGTGAGACATCATCATTTGTATCAATATCATACAGGTTAACAGTATTCCCCTTCTCCTTGATAGGGGCTAGTGGAGTGAAAAATTCCCCGGGACTGAGAGCCTCCCGGATCTGTTATTGTAGGAGAGCTTTGAAGTTATTAGATAAAAGCTTAGCCATTGACTGGTCGATGAGTTGTTGGACTACAACAAGTGATGCATCATCTAGTGTAGTAGCGGTAACCTCAAATGGAGTGACGAGATCCTTAGTAAGCTATGGTTTTGACATATTTCTTATTGATAAAAGAGATTAGCATGGATGCATATGAATGTGTATGTATTTACATATAGTGTACATGATGTAACACATAGGATGTATGTATGGCTTATGCTAGGAAACATCCAACATTATGGCTATAAAAGGAAATTGGTTAGTATGCATGTGTTTACATGCATGTGATGTAACACGTAGGATGTATGCATGACCTATGCTAAGAAACATCCGACGTTATGGATGTAAAAGGAAATTTGTTAGAGAAAATTACATGAGTATGCATGTATGTATGTTGGATAAAATACATGAAAAGGTTAGCAAACATGTAGCATGCAGAAACACTCCATGCCACCCTTATATCTCCATGAAGATTGGTTGGTCCAAATATCTCCTAGGTGGGATACTAGCCCAAGGTTACACTAGGAACTTGAGGCATGATACTCTCAGCATGTGAGGCAAGTAAAAAGGGTGATCGTTGCCCAATCATATGAGGGATTACAGTGAAAATCCAATAGCATTTTAGCATGATTATATTACTATGATAAGAGAATGCCAATAGGATAAGGTATGAGGTTATGCAACCATCATAGAATCATGAAAGGATTCTAATTCTTAGCAGAATAATACAACATGATCATATTATTATGATAAGAGAATGTCCATAGAATAAGGCATGAGGTTATGCAACTACCATAGAATCAGAAGAGGATTCTAACTCTCAGTAGAGCAATACGACATGATCATATTGTTATGATAAGAGAATGCCCATAGAATGAGGTATGAGGTTATGCAACCATCATAGAATCATGAAAGGATTCTAACTCTTAGCAGAGCAATACGATATGATCATATTATTATGATAAGAGAATGCCTGTAGAATGATGCATGAGGTTATAAAACCATCATAGAATTATGAAAGAATTCTAACTCTTAGTAGAGTAATACAACATGATCAAATTATTATAATAAGAGAATGCTTGTAGGATGAGGCATGAGGTTATGCAACCATTATGGAATCATGAAAGGATTCTAACTCTTAGCAAAGCAATATAATATGGGGAAATGTGTTGAATTTGGCTAAATCCACTGATATGATAAGACATTGATCCATATAACATGCAATCGAAGGGTCTTAGTTTTAGAATATTGTCATGGTTAGCTACATGGGCTTTAGTCTGGTAAGAACAGGCTAAGGTCCCTCACTACATTATCCATAACCTATCCAACTTAATGGAATCATTGATATAGGACTATACCTAGCGTCTATCCATTCAAGGAATCATCGATGGTCAATAGTACAAGACAGCGAGTGGTGAAGGCAGACTCGCTTTCCCAAGGAGTTGAATGAAGTCCAAGGTGCTCACTTACCCATAATCACCAATTTGACTTAGGACAAGGGTGGTGTGTGCAAATGCAAATTGTGTACATGATGCATACAATTAATCCAACTATGATGGGAAAATTGATATGAAAACTCTTAGATAAAACCACTCTTTCACTGTGTATCCCCAGTGGAGTCGGCATTATGGGTGGGGCTTTTGATGTGACCTAGAGCGAGGCTTGAAAAACTCATGGACCAAGGATCCACTTGGAATGAAAGTGTAATCTTCTCAAAGGGTTACCTCGAGGAATGATACAAACTTGAAAGAGTCATAAAAAGTCGCAACTGGATGGTTCTGGATTTGGTTCAATTGACCCATAGCATGAGTGCTGAGTTAAACCTTTCATAGATGGGTTCAGGTGGTGAAAATGTATTTTTATGAGTTTCCAAGATCGATTTTACCATTATAATTAAGATTAATTGCCCTAGGTAGGTCAGCAAGTAAGCGCGTAAAAGTAAGCATACAATGCGATATATTATAACGATAGGCAAAGCACAATATTGCAAAGTAGAATGACATATAAGGCTATATGGTATTTGGATGACATGACATATGTATGACATGTGAAGTGATGATATAGTATAATGACATGACATATGCATGACATGGTATGTGATGTGGCATGTGACATAGCATAATGATATGACATAATAGCATATGATATGACATAGATGACATAACATGATATAATGACATATGACAAGTGATATGATATAGTGGCATATGATATAGGATTTGTAAGTGTGGTGGCATGTGACATGACATGTGACATAACATATATTATGGCAAATATATTGTAAAATAAAACCATATACATAAAATAAAACCTTAAAAATAATGGCCGATGAAAGGAATAAGAGAAATAGGGGATACATGAGATGTAAAAAATGATACAATCTAGGGAAAACATAAAATAACGTTATTTTATTATATAGGGATCTTCATTTTAACATAAATTCCAAGATGTGTTGTAACATCTTCTACACTTTTGAAAATCCTTAAGTAGTATAAGCCTTAATGCATGGATATGGAAAATATAAGAAAGGAAAGTTTTCAAAAAAGGAAAGTTCCAAAATATGGAAAGTATGTCAAATATGGAAATAATATTAAATATAGAAATAATGCCAAATATGGAAAGCATTTAATATGGAAATAATCATAAGTCTAATTATGGAAACAATCTATTTATGATAATAATCTATTTATGATAATAAAGCTAAACATGATAAGTATGCTAAACATGATAGTCAAGTTAAATATGATAATAAGTTAAACATAACAGTAAAGCTAAATGTGATAATAAAGCTAAACATGACAGTAAATCTAAATATGGTAATAAGTTAAATATGATAGTAAAGCTAAATATAGCAATAAGCTAAACATGACAATAAAGTTAAATATGACAATAAGCTAAACATGACAGTAAAGCTAAATATGACAATAAGCTAGACATGACAGTAAAGATAAAGATGACAATAAGCTAAACATGATAATAAAGTTAAATATGACAATAAGCTAAACATGACAGTGAAGTAAAATTAAATTAAGAAAAGTCAAAGAAAGATATGACTTACCAAGGCTAGAAGTCCTTCCTCTAAATCCCAAAAAGCTTAGGGTTTTAGTGAATCAAATTTGACATTGAACTTGATTGAATACTTAATTAGGTGTATTTTAATTCTAAAGAGCTTAGTGTCTTAGAATTAAAATGTTATTCTATGTTAGAATGTGTGTATGTAAGGCTAATACCTAATGGTATTTATAGGAGCCTTAGGAGGTATGCTAACCCTAGGGTTGGCAATGTGGGATAAAGTCCCCTTCCTTCAATTATGCTAGTTGGAGGCTCACCTAGGGTGCCATCTTGCATAGGCCAAATGACAGTTATATCGTAGGCCTAAGTGTTATGTGAATACACAAAGTTCATGTATGTAACTTAATCTTGAGAACGGAAATCTATATTAAGCCATCCTAATAAGGAAACAAGTCATAATACGTGCCCAAAAGAGGCAACTAAGCATGCATGTGCAGGGAGGCCTACTAAGGGTGCCACCTTACATGGGCCAAACGACAATTATACCATGGACCCAAAAAACATGTGATGACAACACCCATGTATGCTACTTAATCTTGGGAACGGAAACCCATATCAAGCCATCTCAATAAGGAAATAAGTCATAACACGTACCTAAAAGGGGCAACTAACCATGCACATGAAAGAGGAGAAAATGCAATGTCAGCACTCATGATCAAGCTTCATTTATCATAAGGAATCTATCATTTATTGAAGAAAATAATATATTAAGTTATAATATGTATCTTTCAAATGATCCATTATCTAATGAAGATAAAAAAAAAAGATATGAAAATCTATTATTTGCATGAATCCTTACTTCTAAACTATTCTTTTTACTAAATTAAAATTTATATACTTTTGCTATTATGAATTGAACTAAAAAATTAAGTATAAACATATAATATGAAATTATTAAATAATACGATTTTAGTATTAGTACTCATTATTAATTAAAATATCAAACTTTAGTTGATCAATATCTTTATGATGAAATAAAAGAGTTTTCAGTATTATTGAATCCTTCTTTCTTCATATTTTATTAAGAATTAAATGTCTTGTTTAAAAGAATTTATAATGAGTTACGTGAAACACTAATATTATCATTTAATATCATAAATATGTTTGAATGTAATATAACAATGTTAATCGATTTCTTTATCTGATAATTCAATATCAAATAGGCAATTTGGTTCATAAAAAATATGAAGAAAAATTTAAGAGTTTATAAAGTCGCCTTTTATCATGAATTAATTAGATTAAGTTATGAAATAACTCTTATTAATTTATATTTTATACAATTGTTTTCCTCCCTTTTCAAAATAGTGTTGCTTTAAAAATATTGATGTTATCATATGATAATTTGAATGAATTTGAACTTAGGATATGAGAGGCCTTATTTTTTTTGCTTCCTTACATAAGACATTGCTTGTTAAATATGAAATGTTCACTTTCATTGCATCATTGTATGAACAAAATTATCATTATACATTGTTAAATTCAATGGATAATACAATTCATCTTTAAGTGTCTAATGTTGTTCTATTGCATGAAATATTGTTACAAGTGTTTATGTTGTCATTCTTTACCTATTAAGAGAAATTAATAGATATGAAGATTAAGTTAGTAAATGAAATGAAATATTGAGAAAATTTATTTGAAATTTTAGAACTAAAGCATACATTAATAGTAAGAAATTATAATAAATTGTAGTAAAAAGGAAGAGATTTGTTTGAAATTCAATATAAATTAATTTCATTTTATGAAATGATTATACCATGATTTGGACATTTCTTTTTATTCTGACACCAATGCCAACCCTAATTCAATTTCCTAAAATCTAAATACAATAAATGACTACACATAGGAGAATGCCCAACCATGCCTTCTAAAAGACAATCATTTCATGATCCTATAATAAAAGGTATTATCCATATGCCACCACCAATAACTTTGCATTATTACACTCAGACATTATGTGAAACTTTCATAGATATGATAAGTTAATTATCTTCAACTCTCCCACCTTATTTACATTTCATAGATAAGATAATTCAAGAGGTAGTTCTTTATTTTCTTGTGAATATAATTCCCCTTTAATGACTTATCAATAACACTTTCAACCCTTTTTTCATCATCAAACTCCTTTTTCAAGTATTTCTCATAATTCTCAAATATGTCACCCTTATTTACATCATCTAAAGTATCTCGAGTTACACGTACATCAAATATGATGTCATTATTCCCCATTACTTCAAGTTAATCTGAAGATTTTTATAACACAGTGGCTAATACTTTTCTTCTTTCACCATTCATACCTTCTCATACTTCATAATTTGATTTAAATGTTACTACACTTATTCAAAATTATGATGTTTGTCATCAAAAAATCAAGAAGAAGAATTTCCTCAAAAACAACAACCATAATGAAATAGATGATAACCTCGATATGAAACTTGTGGTCATTTAGAATTTTGCTGATGTACTTAACCAATACATGTTTATTTTTCTATGTTATAATAGTTTACTCTTTCTTTCATTTTCTTTTTACAATTTTTTCATTTAAAATATCTTAATATTATATGATAAAAATATAATTATAAATTTCTTATCATAGTAACATTACTAACAAATACATAAACTAACCACCAAAAAACATTCATAATGAAAAATAACATAATTTCTTACAATTAGTAACATTATTTATTCAATTTCTTTTAACAACCTTTTATTTTTTTTTACAAATAATCCATCCTACATATTTTCATATCTATTTATTTATATTTATAATTTTAAATGTATTTCAATACAAATATGCTTAATAAAACATTTCATTTTTCATTTAATAAAAATATTACATCTAAATCATTAACACATTTTCCCATGAAAATTACAAAACTTACTTAATTTTTTAAATCATTTTTATTTACATAAACATGCGCACAAAACATATTAAACTTCATTAAATTAAAATATTAAATTGACAATTATTAATATCTTTTAAATTAAAAAATTACTTAATTATTTTAACTATTTACTTAATTATTTATCTTTAAACAAATATTCACAATTAAACATTGTCAATTTCCTTGAATACAAATATATGATTTATAATTATTAATATATTTTTCATTAATTATTCATAGCTATATCTATAAAAATAATAATTTACTAATTAATTTTTACATAATAATTACAAAACTAAATATTCTAAATCATTTTATTTTTCATTTAATATAAATAATACATCTAAAATGATTAGTATATGATCCCATAAAAAATAAGAAACTTAATTTTTAAAATTATTTATTTTATTATTTTTATTTACATAAACATAAAATACTTTCAATTTCCTCGAATACATATATGTATTTTATAATTACAATGTTTTTAAACATAAATTATTAATAGATACTTTCAAAAAATTAATAAAATGATCATTATATTTTTCCATAATAATAACAAAACTTCATTTATTTTTTAAATATCATTATTGTTAGGATGCTTCAATCTCTAATGTTGAATTTTGATGTTAACAAACTTTTCTTCCTTATGAAATTAAGTATTATATCTTTCTGAAAATCAATTTTTATATTTAAGTACCTAGTAGTATGGTCATATCATATTATGCTAACATTTTTATAAACATGTTTTATGTATTTTATCTAGTAGGTATATGTACAATTGTACCATATCTATGTACAACCGTATTAAGCATATTGTTCTACATGAAGTCTTTCATCTTGTCTTTTCTCAATTCCAGTGAGTAAGTGTACAACTATACACTTAGTCGCACAACCGTACTACTTTATTTTATTAAAACATTTACTTTGGACTCTAGAGTTCTAATGACTACTCGTATGGCTATACCCCTATTTGTATGGATGTACCATTTTTGGTTTGAGCTTATGTACACTCATAACGTAATTATGGGCAAGGCTTTCATCGCGATCCAGATAGAGGCTTACGATAGACGGCACCGAGGGCTTGCTTAGAGCAAAAGTGTAGTATTCTCAACGAGCTATCTCGAGGAATGAAACAGACTTAAAAGAGTTACAAGATGGAGTCTCCACTAGATGGTTCCAAATTTGGTTCAATTGACCCATAGCATGAGTGCTAAGTCAAACCCTTCAAAGATGGGTTCGGGTGGTGAAGATCTATTCCCTCAGAGTTTCAAGTTTGATTTTACCATTTTAGTCAACTTAATTGTCCTATGTAGGTGAGCATTCATAAGCATGAAATAAGCACACAACGCAGTATAACATAACAACAAACATAGTAGATATAGTATGATGAGTATGATATGGTAATCATGGCATGACATCTTGATATAGCAATCATGATGAATAAAACATGGCATAGGCATGACATGTGAGATTATAACATGACATAGGCATGATATATGCGGATATGACATGGTATAAGCATGAAATATGAGGATATGACATGGTATAAGCATGACATGTGAAAAATGATATGCAATAAGCTTGATATATGAGATGATGACATGGCATATAAAATGTGAGATGATGATATGGCATAGGCATGCATGTGAGGATATGATATGATATAAGCATGATATGTGAAAAATGATATGGCATAAGTATGACATATGAGAAATAACATGGTATAAGCATGACATATGAGAAATAACATGACATAAGCATAACATATGAGAAATGACATGACATAGGCATGACATGACATAACATACATCATATAGCAATGATAAAACAAGCATAGTAATATAATAAGGTATATACCAACATGAATGAAAATTAATAATGGCCTGAAGAAAGGGAGAGATAGAGATAGAGGAATACATGATGAAATAAGGCTAAATCATACATGTCGGGGAAAAAAAATAAAATAGAAGCCTATTCTATAACAAAGGATCTTTGACGATACAAAAATCTGAGATGTTAAGCAACATCTCCTCCACTCGGGGAAACAACCTTGGGTAGCACAAGCCAAAAATGCAAACAGATAAATAATTATTAGGCAACAAATGAGATGTTAGACACAAATGATCAATTCTATCCTATATGAAAGCATGAATCAATGACCAAATTCCAATGAATGTAATGTAACATTCATGAAAATGTAATAATAAACACGAGGTAGGTTGTGAAAATCATGAAAAAATAATCGATTTTAGGTAAAATTGACTAAAAGCATAATTGGAGGATTCTAAGATCTCATATAGCATCACTTGGAAATAAACAACATCTAATTAAGTAAATCATGGTAAGTGATAAATAAATCATAATTAAATGGTATTAAATTGAGAAAATAAGCAAATTAATTGATTTAATGGCAAAATCAACATAAATTGATCATGGAAAATGAAATTGGAGGACTCTAATATCATTCAAACATCAATTAGAGATGGAAAACACATCCAACTCAAGTCCAATCATATCAATTGCAATAAACATCAAACTAAAAGAGCTTTGAACTTGAAAATTAATTTTGAAGCTAAAATTAATCAAATTGAATCAATGTATGATGAATTTAGATCATTAGGATTACTGTGAAAACAGTAATGCTATTTAAAACTTTGATTAGCATTAAAGAACAAGTAAAAATGAGTGAAAAATCATGAAATAGTGGGAAAACTAGCCGTTATATGCATAACATATAGCATGATATGTGCAGCATATAGGCTATATATATCGCATATAGTATGATGTATGTCACATGTAATGTGCAGGATCAAATGCAAAAATGAGTTTTTAAGTAAAAATATGAAAGTAATCACAAACCCAAATGAATATATGATTATCATAGATCATTCTATCTACAATAAAGCTAAGAATGCTACTGTTACATTCATGATTGAAGCCAATCAATGAAAAACCAAAGCAAAATCATAAATCCATTAAGGAAATCAAAAGAAAATGTTACACCCGCATTAGAGACCCTAGGAGTTATGCATTTATATATGTAAGTGTGTAGATGAATGGTAGGATTGTCATATGTATATGTGATGTGTTTGAATGCATGATGATGGTTTTATGCTTGTGCGTATATGTGTTGCTACGACTTGTTTGTATGGAATTATGTGTTTGATTGTGTGTCGTTGCCTTATTGAGGAGCGTGTCTTCTCGGTTGGATGAGGGACGGCGAGTAGGTGAGGCTAGGAATGTGTTATGAAGGGTTATAGGTTTGGTATAGATG
The DNA here is from genome assembly GCA_948192965.1 of Dalechampia spathulata. NCBI lineage: Eukaryota > Viridiplantae > Streptophyta > Magnoliopsida > Malpighiales > Euphorbiaceae > Dalechampia > Dalechampia spathulata. Next base: position 7,906 of record CANYBF010214635.1, on the reverse strand, counting down.
ATTGAGACAGGTACAAGGAGAATGGGAGTGCCTAGAGGCATAGTATGGGATTTTAAAGAGTGGTACGGGCGTACGGCTTGACCGTATGGTCATACGAGACAGGGGAACTACAGGGATTTTAGGTCCTGGAGGGCGTACGGGCGTACCAAAGGGTGGTACGGCCGGACGTGAGCTCGCAGGAATTTTAGTTTGTCAGTAACATCGAGTACGTACGGGCGTACCAAATGGGGTATGGGTGTACCGTTGCTCGCAGGAAATTGGGTTTGTCAGAAGTTTTAGGTCGGTACGGGCGTACCAATATCCGTACGACCGTACGTGACATTATATTGACTTTTTAAGGGTTAGAAACCTACCGTTTTTCCTTAATTCCTTCCTTATTTCTTAAGCTAAACACCCCTAAACCCTACCGAAAATCCTACTCAAAGATTCTTAGCGTCCCTAACGTCCGAGAACGCAGAATAGAAGCTAGACACGATTAGAGACAAGATCATCAGCTTACACTAGACGTAGCTTGATTTTTAGGTTTGTGCTAGATGATTGTGGTTAGTGTTAGTTTTGAATGTTTAGCCACCTATGGCTTGTTTCTATTGCCGTAAGACTGAAACTACGTCTAGGCTCGTATGTTTCCTTTGTGTTTGATTTGTTGAGACGTGTTATATGCATGGTTACGATTGTAATGCTTGGATCGATGTTTTCCTTGCTTGTTAATGTGATGAATTGTCCTAGCTTTCATGTTATGATGAATTAAGGTGAATGACATGCTGACATGCTGACATGCATGGAGATGATTGATGAGGAAAGAAAGAGAGAAAAGAAAATGAGAAATGAGGGCAGAGCTCAGCTCTGGGCACATTGGATCAATGATGAATGGGATTCCTTCGGGAATCATTAGATATATAGCCTCCTGAGATGGGAGATGAATATCGAGTGCAGAACACTCAACAGTTAAATGGCCTCCTACGGGAGATGAGTACCGGTACCTATCGGGATCCAGCGTGTGCGAAAGGAATGTGCACAATTACAGGAAAACAAGAGTGAATAAGTGAAAAGAAGGATGAGGAGGAAAGGCAGGAGCATTTTGCATTGCATTGCATAAGATGCTAGGATTGAAATGCCCTATTACGATGTTTATAATGAATTGCTATATGTTTCATGATTGTTTATGTGTGCTTCTAGCACCACTGAGTTTATCTCAGCGTTTGTCATTTGATGAACGTAGGTTCAGAGCCCACAGGAGAGCGTACAGAGAAGGATTAGAGGTCGTCAGCAGAGACAGACTGATCTTGACTTGGTACGGGACTTCTGAGGCATACTCCGGCTCCTTTTGGATTGTGTAGCTAGGGTGGCAGTAGTCTTGTATTCATTGTATAGCTTTTGGTGGTATTCTGTATGCACTCATGTATTGTATAACAGGTTTTGTATATATGAAATACAGGATGGCCTGTTATTGTATATTACTTGTGTGTATGATGAGTTTATCCTGGGAAGATGTTTGCGTATCACGTTGTTCCGTCGCACGACCACCATTAAGCTTAGCATTGGGTCCCCATACGACGTCTGTATGATGCATCCCTGGTGGTGCAGGCACTGGTCTTCTTCTGGAGGCCACTGTCTGTGTCACGGGAGCATGTCCTCCTGGGTATGGGCCGGGTGTGACAGAAAAGAGGAAAGAAGAGGCACTCAACACTCACTAATGATGATTAGCTTCAAATCTTGATTCTAAATAAGGTTAGGGATTTAAGTGAGGATTAATTAGTCTTTAATCCTAATTAGCAACTTAATTAAGTGTTTAATTAAGTGAGGAGTGATTTTGGCAAAGTTTGGCCATAATTAGCAATTTTTGGACCTTTTTCCTATAAACACATAAGCTATATTTATAAGTATGGGTTGTGTGTTGCCAAAATTAGCAAACAATGTGGGATTCTATGAAATTTAATGGGACATGTGCAACATATAGTGCTATATATGCAATATATAGTGCTATATATGCAGCATATAGTGCATAAAAAGGCTATATGTGTAGCATGTAGCAATATATATGTAGTATGCCTAAATTTCTACCTATGTGCACCCTACAATTAGAGCACATTAGGATGTGTGCCCCATGCTCATTAAGCATCATTTGTATCATAAAAACATGGTAGCATATGGAGCATGTTAGATTTACATGGGAAAAGGTCGTGTATCATGTGTATCTTCACTGAATGTGTGCATTATATGCTTCGTACATTAGGAAATACATGCTATATGTTCCACCTTTCATAAGTAAAATGTAACATGCTCCGTATGTCTAAAGCATTTGTGGGATGCTAAAAGGCATGTATGCAAATCGGGGTTGACATTAGGGACTTGTACCAAGCTGAATAAAAAAACTCAAAGTTATAGTGCATGGGTGAAAAGTTAGGGTCTACAGTAATTTACAAACTAATTTTTTGGCAGTCATTTAAAATAATTTATAAGAGCTTAAGATGTATTTTTTACATCTATAATGGGTATCTATAGCAAAATAAAGATATTTATTATTAGTGAATATTTCTAACAAGTAAATGACTTAATTCTTGCCAATTGATTATATCTCTCTCTCAATCTTGAACATTTAAGCTGTTCTTATTACTTATTAATATACTTGTAAGTTGGTAAGAGCTTTAAATTGAGGATTTATTGTTGCAAATTAAGAGTTTTTTGTTAGAATACTTTCATTTGTAAAGGTTTGAGTGTAAGCCTTAAAAATACTAAGATTATGAGTAGAATTGTATACTCTAGGGTTGTAATCTTATGAAAGATTAATGAAAACCTAGGTAATTGCTTGAGTAAGTGGACATAGGGAAGGTTTATATTGAACCACTATAAGTTTTATTATCTCATTTAAGTTTTCAATTAGTATCAGAGCTTATGCTCTAAATTTACCCTAGAATTACCTTCTTGGAGTTAAAGATCATGGAAATAAAAATCCTAGAGATTCAACCTTACACTAGACCTCCATTCTTTGATGGAATCGACTGCCCTTATTGGAAGCACATGATGGACGTTTTTCTTAAAAGTGATGAATCGATATATAAGACATGGTGGAAGTAAACTATATTCCTCCAATAATCACATTAATGGAGTAATCACTTTGAAGGCTAAAAGTATACGGTCTAAGGAAGAGTAAAAAGTAAATGTAAGAAATAAGAAGATTATAAATATGCTCTATTATGCCATAAGTATAGAATAATATGGAAGGCCATCTTATTGCATGATGGTAAAGTAAATATAGAATGTTCTTAAGACATACTACAAAGGAACAAATCAAGTGAAAACTAAGAAGGTTCAATTACTAACTCATCAATATTAGTTATTCACTATGAGGATAAATGAAAGCATCTTAAAGATGTATAATAAATTCATAGTGATCATAAATGGTCTTATGAAGCTTGGTAAAGTATATGCTAAAGAGGATATAAATAATAAAATAGTGCTACCAAAGAAAGATTGGGAAGTTAGAGTACCTCTATTGAAAAAGCAAATGATTTTCCATACTCTTCACCAACGTACTCTTGAGGAAGCTACTTACCTTTGAGATCACCTTAAATCAAGGCATACAAGAAGACAAGAGAAGGGGAATCTCTTTAAAGGCCATCAAAGAAAGCAAAGATAATAAATCATTGAGTAAAGATGATATTGATGATGAGGTAGCTATGCTTCCTAAAAGAGTAAAGAACTTGATCTTGAAGAAGAAAAGATTTAAAGAAGATTAAAAAAAGCTTTTTGAAGCAAGAAAGGATCAAAGCAAGAAAGATAACTTTAAGAAGAATTAAATCACATGCTTTGAGTGCAACAAGTTGGGTCATATGAGGAGTGAGTGCCCAAGGATAAATAAGTCATCAAGACCTTTCAAGAAAAAAGCATTCGAAAAAATATAGGATGATGATAGTGAATCCCATGATGAAGGCTTAAAGGATGAGAACATAATAAATTTTTGCTTCATGACACTTAAGGATGAGCTTAAGAATGATAAGGTAAGTAATTCTTCACATGCCTATCATAATGATGAGCTTGATCAAGAAGAAGAAGCTTTAAAAATTATCCTTAATAAATATAAATAATTGGCTATTAAAAATAAGATTTTCAAAATAAATAATTCTTGTATTGCAAAAGAAAACAAGGATTTGTAAAAACATGTAAATAAACTCACTTCCTTCAAAATTAAATTTGAAGAGGCAAGTGAGAAAATCTCAGGTATTTCAAAACTAAATGAAAATTTGAAAAGAGAAAAAATGAGTTTTTAAAATCTCAAAATGATGATTTGATAAAGGAAAAGGATTTGGTAAAAGAAAATCTTTCAAAGTTTAAAGTTGATGGTGTTAAAATTGATATTATTCTTATAATTCAAAAGCTCAAGGGTGATAAGGAGGGTATTGATTTCAATCAAAACTCTCCTTTGTCATCCAAAGGACCTATTTTCTCAAAGCATCTTCCTCCTCATTTATGGATGGTGAAAAGAAATAAGAGAATAAGGGTTTTCAAGCCAAAACTTTCATTAAATCTAAGCATTCACACAAAGAATATTCTAAGTGTAAATGTTCATGGAATAATAAGTCATCTTATAAAGTTATTGATAAAAGAAACTCTAAAATGAATGATAAAAGAAGAAGTGGTAACCATATGTATGTATTAAGATTTGCAATATGAGATGCCATTATTATGGCAAATAAGGACATACTAATAACAAATACTTCATTAGACTAAGTCATTGGTGTTATATCCCAAATGACATTTTCATGGCTAACCCCTAAGGATCCAAATATATTTGAATACCTAAAGTGAGATAAATTAGGTTCTTTGATATTTGTGCTTGAAGTCTATGGTAAATTTGAACAAGTATTATCTAAATTATGGATCTTCAAGGCACATAATTGGTATTACAAACTTATTCAATTAATTAGAGGAAAAGGAAGGTGGTAATGTGACCTTTGGTGACAATGTCAAAGATAAGGTAATAAATATTAGTAAGATTGATAAGAATTCTTCCCTCTCTATCAATAAGGTTTTATTGGTTAAAGGTCTTAAACATAATTTATTAAGTATAAGTTAATTGTGTGATAATCATTTTAAAGTTATTTTTGATCTTAAGGCTTAATATATCTATAGACTATCTAATGATAAAATTATTTTTCAAGGTAATATAATTGAAAATATTTATATGATAGATTTAGATTCACTTATTAATAAATATGTCAAGTGTCTTATTTCAATTAGTGAAGACTCATGGTTATGTCATAGAAGACTTAGATATACAAGCTTAGACTCAATCGATGATTTGTGTAAGAACGAGCATGTTATTGGTTTACCAAAGATAAAGTATGTGGTGTTTATCAAATGGGTAAGCAAATGAAGTCATTATTTAAACTATAAATAAGATAACAACCACTAAACCTCTTAAATTTCTAAAAATGGATTTATTTAAACCTACTAGAGTTACTTGTTTAGGTGGCCTGCATTATACACTTATCATAGTAGATGATGACTCTATGTTTACTTGCGTTGTATTTCTAGTTCACAAAGATGATGTTTTTCATGCCTTTCAAATATTAACCAAACAAATGTAAAATAAAAGAGGTTATTACATCATTTCCATTAGAGATTATCATGTAAAAGAATTTAAAAATGAAAATTTTCAAATTTTTTATAGTAACCTTGGAATCAATTATAATTTTTTTATCTCCTAGAACTCTTTAACAAAATAAGATAGTTGAAAGGAAAAATCAAATTTTTTATGACATGGTTAGAATAATGCTTAATAAGTATCATTTATCTTTGTACTTTTAGGTGATAATGGTCAATATGGCTTACTATGTGTCAAATAGAGTTCTTTTAAGATCAATTTTAAATAAAACACCTTATGCGCTATGGAATGGTAGAAAAGCTAAGATCTTATACCTTAGAGTGTTTGGTTGCAAGGGCTTCATATTAAATATCAAGGATAATCTTAGAAATTTTGATTCTAAAATTGATGAGCGAATTTTTCTTAGGTATGTCACCTCTAGAAAATCATATAATTTTTAACAAAATAACTTTAATTATTGAAGAGTCCGTGCATGCTAGTTTTTTATGATACTAATATACTTGATCTAAGAAAGGATGTTTGCGAAAATGATGTAGGTATCTTCAAAGAATAAAAAGGACAACCAACACCAATATCAAGTTATTATGCTCAAGGAAGTCAAATAAGAGAAGAAGAAGAAAAAGAAAGTCTTCCACCTTACCTTACCATACCCCAAATTTCACAAGATGTTCTAAAGGATTGACATTTTCTAAAAAGTCATCCTAAGGAGCAAATTATAAGTAAAACTTCAAAAAAGGGTAATCAGTATATCTAAGTTTAAAGAAATTCATAATAATATTACATTTATCTCTCAGATAGAAATAAGGATTGTTAATAAGGCTCTTATAATGAAAATTAGGTTCTAACAATAAAAACTCAATCAATTTGAGAGAAATAAGGTGTGAACCTTAGTACCTAGCCTAGTAATATTTCTATTGTTGGCACTAAGTAGGTATTTAAGAACAAACTTGATAAAGATGGTGTCATTACTAGAAATAAGGTCAGGTTGGTTGTAAAGGGATATAATCAAAAAGAAGGTACTGATTATGATGAAACATTTGCATTGATGGCTCGTTCAAAAGCCATTTGTATATTACATGCATATACATCTCATATGAATCTCAAATTATTTCAAATAGATGTCAAAAATGTTTTTCTAAATGGTTTTATTGAATAAGAAGTATATGTGGAATAACCTCCTAATTTTAAAAGTTTTAACCATCCTGATTATGTTTTCAAATTAACTAAGGTCTTCTGTGATTTAAAATAAGCCCCTAGAGCTTGGCATAAAAAACTAAGCTCTTTTCTCTTAGATCATGGATTTACAAAGGGGAAGGTTGATACTACTTTTTTCATTAAGTATAATATAAATGATATTTTGCTTGTGCAAATTTATATGGATGACATCATTTTTTATGCTACTAATGACAATCTTTTTGAGGATTTTTCTAACTGCATGTAAGGTGAATTTGAAATGAGAATGATAAAGGACTTGAAGTACTTTCTCAAGTTACAAATCAAGCAAATAAAACTCTTTTGCTTAATCTACTGTTGAAGTTGAATATATGTCAATTGCTTGTTGTTATGCTTAAGTACTTTGGATTCAACAATAATTTCAAGACTATAGTTTGTATATTATCACACGCTAATCAAATATAATACTAGTGTCATTAATTTATCAAAGAATCCTATTCAATATTTTAGAAGTAAACACATTGACATTCATCATCATTTCTTACATGATCATGTGTAAAAAGGTAGTGTTATATCAAAATTTAATAATATAACTTATCAACTTACCAATATTTTCACTAAGCCCATTTATGAAGAGTGCTAAAATTGCATTAAACATGATCTTGGTATGATTGATGTCATGTCACTCTCATAAATGTTTTTCCTCTTTTACTTTGAAAAGGGTTTCAACTAAGTTTTTAAAGAGTTTTTAATATGATTTTTCATGCTTCCTGTTATGCAAATTTTATTTTAAAATCTCTTTTAGCTACTTTTTCTTTTTTTACTTCAACTTATTTAAGCCTTTTATTTAAAAAATAACTTATATGATCATATGATCCTATTGGTATGATCATATGTACCTCTTTTTATCATATTCCCACCAGTAGCTTATGGTATGGTCTATAGTATGACCCTACATATGTCTCTCTTCTCTTAAACGTTTCTAATATGTGACACCCAGCTCGCCGGGAGTAACATGCTCCCGTAGGATATACAATGATTTCCCCTTCAAGGAAACCATCATACGTCCTACAAGGGATCGCCGTTATCTAAATATCATGCATGTGACATGGATAAGCAAGGCAGGCA
>CANYBF010214628.1:0-25983 GCA_948192965.1 Dalechampia spathulata | reverse complement strand
CGATCCATTTACTCTTTCGACATCTTTACTCTTCCTACTGCTCCTCACCCACTTAAGCCATCAACCGAACTCCGAATTACAGACGGTCAATCTTACAATTTTAATGGCCACTTCCCATCATCCACTTCCTCCCTTTCTCTTGTACCAGATGGACCTGCCAATGACTCCGCTCAGATAACTGTAGTGTACGCCACTGAGCGAGCTGGATCTTCCAATATTTATCTCGACACGCTTCACTATGATACTTCTCCTCCTAAACGAGTTCAATTGCCCTTGTTGAAGGACCGCAATATTTTGGGAGCTTCTTTCAAGGATAAGCCGAGTGTAAGCGGAGACTATTTAGTTTACGTGTCAACCCATGAAGATCCTGGCAAGACCAGGGCCAGTTGGGCTGCTGTATATACTCAACCCACCTGAAAACTGGGCTCACCCGGCGACTCACTCCTCCTGGACTCGCTGATTTTAGCCCTGCAGTTTCTCCCTCGGGTGTTTATACAGCTGTGGCTTCTTACGGAGAGAGAGGATGGAATGGTGACATTGAAGTTTTGACCACTGATATCTATGTATTCCGGACTCGTGACGGGACTGGCAGAGTTAAAATTGCCGAGAATGGAAGTTGGCCCACTTGGGTCGATGATTCAACTCTCTATTTCCACAAAAAATCCGAAACGGACGGCTGGATAAGCGTTTACAGAGCGGTTTTACCTCGTAATGCTTCGCTTTCTGTTAACGCAGTGACTACAGAACGAGTCACTCCACCAGGAATTCATGCTTTCACTCCAGCTACTTCTCCAGGCAACACAAAATTCATAGCCGTAGCTACTAGAAGACCCAATTCAGATTTCCGACATATAGAGCCATTTGACCTTGTCAAGAAGGAGTTCATCGAGTTAACTCGATTGATCTCTCCACAAACCCAACATTTTAACCCATTTATTTCACCAGATTCATGGAGGGTCGGGTATCACAAATGCAGAGGCGCTTCTAAAGACAGCAGTACCAGTTCGGTATTGGAACTTGTATATAGCCCAGTACCTGACATTTTGCTCTTCAGAATTGATGGCTACTTTCCAACCTGGTCACCCTCTGGCGATCGTATCGCTTATGTATACCTACCAGCTGGTCTTTACGTTGTAAATCGGGATGGTTCCAAAAACCGTCAGGTTTATTCCGGCATAGCATTCGCGACGGTTTGGGACCCAGTTCGTCCTGGGATTGTATACGCTAGTGCGGGTCCCATTCTTCGCAATGCAAGCACAGAGGTTGATATAATCTCCATTAACGTTGACCAACCTGGTAGTGTTAGAAACCTAACCACCAATGGTAAGAATAACGGATTTCCCGCTGTTTCGCCAGACGGAAGGAGGATTGTGTTTCGATCAGGTCTTTCAGGGCGTAAGAATTTATATATCATGGATGCAGTTAAAGGAGAAAGCGGTGGACTTTTCAGATTGACGAATGGCAATTGGACCGATACAATGTGTAATTGGTCACCAGATGGTGAATGGATTGCATTTTCATCTACCCGAGAGGATCCAACTGGTGCTACTTATTCCATATTTTTGATCCACCCCAATAGAACTGGGTTGAGAAAACTGTTTGGAAGCGGGCCTGGTGGAAAAGCTACGCACCCCTATTTCAGTCCTGATGGAAAGAGGGTGGTGTTTTCTACAGATTATGGAGGATTATCAGCAGAACCAATCTCAACCCCCTATATGCCTCTACCTTATGGAGAGATCTACACGATTAAAGTGGATGGTTCTGGTTTAAAAAGATTGACTCATAATCCATATCAAGATGGAACTCCTGCATGGGGTCGTACATACGTGAAACCTGTTGATTTGGCGAGGTCAAACTACGCACCAGCAGCACCACAATCACAATGTTCATTCCAGGATAGTGGTTGGCAGTGGTTAAATAATTCAAACCACCGGAATGCCATTGCTGAATCAATGTTACCAAGCAGGTCTATGTATGGTTATAGATAATTATTTTTAAATATGTTATCCTTTTTTTTTTTGGAAATAATATGATATAAAACATGACCCTTGGTGAATAAATTTAATGCATTTGATCTGAATTAGTGTTTTTCGTTATAATACATTCACTTTATACTTATAATCTTTACGATTTCTATAATAAGCTTGATGTGATTATTAGCATCCGAAACGACCTCCGTATTGATCATAAACAGACTCAATAGCTAAAACAAAAATCAAAACTGTGACAGAAAAAGAAGAGGAAAGATGGGACAGTTAAACTGTGAAATGAGAAGGGTAAGCGGACATGGTGGAAGCTGAGCTGCCTTATATGGGAGGGTATTACTGCTGCTCCTCTTCTCTTGCCAGCGACATCTGAACCCCTCTCCTCCCCGTCGCCAGCGTAGGCTGGAGCGCCGTCCCCAATCCTGATTCCGCCCCTAATAACAATGAATATTAATCCAAAACAATGGCTATGAATAGGTCATTTACTTTCCATCGTCCCTCTAACTTTACATGCTTGCATCAAAATATGCATCATAAAATCTTCCAATTTTATTGTCATTATTCATATGGAAAATTCTTTGATAAATATATTAAAAATATATTATATAATTTGATATGTCAACATAAAAAAATTAAGCCTCATAAATTGTTGTTTTCTAAACTCCAATATAGATATGATAAAAGATCATTTAAATACATTTTTTCAAATAGACATATGCATGGAAGGACATGGGAAATTGATCGAACCTGGTCCCATTTTGAAACCAATAAGACTGAAATTTTGGTTTTATTCAAATTTTTAAAAGTCTGGATGTCACTTCATTTTATTTATATAAGATAAATATTTTTTTTTAAAAATGAATTAAAAAATCCACATCTCTTCCGGGCGGCATCAAATAGATCAACACTTGGATGAGAAATTAAAATCTATAATTGGTTGTAAATCAAAATTAGTCAAAATACTTATAATCTTCGAGCAAACAAGATTTTGGAAAATATATGTGTCAGACGAATTGGCCCTTCAATTTCAAGGGCCCAACGGTTGGTCACTTGTCGCATCTTTTCTACTACTTTTCCACTGGAATTGCCACGCCAATGATCCATTACATGCTCAATCAATCCTCCTGATTTTCCGACCACGTCATTTCTTACGCTATCATCATCTTCACCTATTCCACTCCTTTCTCCTTATAATTCCACTCTTCTCCCCACTTCACCATCAAAACTCCCCCATGGAACTTCCGCTATTGCCTGCCGTTTTTCTCTTCCATTTCTTGCTTTCGATATCGTTCAGTGGTGCTTCTTCTAGCCGTGAATCATCGCCGCCGATAAGTACCAGCAGCATCATCTTCGGCGCGCAAGGCAGTCGATCCATTTATGCTTTCGACATCTTTACTCTTTCTACTACTACTGCTCCTCACCCACTTAATTCATCAACCGAACGCCGAATTACAGATGGTAAATCTTTCAACTTTAACGGTCACTTTCCTTATCTTCCATCATCCTCTTCCCTTCTTACTCTTTTACCAGAACGAACTCTCAACCACTCTGCTGCGATAACTTTAGTGTACGCTACCGAGCGAGGTGGATCTTCCAATATTTATCTGGACATGCTTTACAATGATAATAACACTACTGGACGAGCTCAAGTGCCCTTGTTGAAGGACAGTAACATTTTGGGAGCTTCCTTCAAGGATAAGCCAACTGTAACCGGAGATTATTTAGTTTACGTGTCAACCCACGAAGATCCTGGCAAGCCCAGAGCCAGTTGGGCTGCTGTCTACTCAACCCACCTGAAAACCGCACTCACCCAACGACTCACTCCTCCTGGAATCGCTGATTTTAGCCCTGCAGTTTCTCCATCGGGTGTCTATACGGCTGTGGCTTCTTACGGGGAGAGAGGTTGGAATGGTGAAGTAGAAGTTTTGACCACTGATATCTATGTATTCTTGACTCGTGACGGGACTCACAGAGTCAAAATTGTTGAGAACGGAAGTTGGCCCACTTGGGTCGATGATTCAACGCTTTACTTCCACAAAAGATGCGAAACTGACGGCTGGATAAGCGTTTACAGAGCAATCTTACCAACAAATAATACTTCGCTTTCTATAGACTCAGTGACCACAGAACGAGTGACTCCACCAGGAATTCACGCTTTCACTCCAGCTACATGTCCAGGTAACAGAAAATTCATAGCAGTGGCTACTAGAAGACCCAATTCAGATTATCGGCATATAGAGCTATTTGACCTCGTCAAGAAGGAGTTCATTGAGTTAACTCGATTAATATCACCACAAACTCAACATTTTAATCCATTTATTTCACCTGATTCATTTCGGGTCGGGTACCACAAATGCAGAGGCTCTTCTAAAAAGAGTGGTACCAGTTTCATGTTGGAGAACTTATATAGCCCGGTACCTGAAATTTCTCTTTTCAGAATTGATGGTTACTTTCCTTCATGGTCACCCGCTGGCGATCGTATCGCTTATGTTTATTTTCCAGCTGGTCTTTACGTTGCAAACCGAGATGGTTCGAACCACCGTCAGGTTTATTCCGGCACGGCATTCGTCACAGTTTGGGACCCAGTTCGACCAGGCATTGTATATGCTAGCGCTGGTCCCATTCTTCGAGATGAAAGCACCGAGGTTGATATATTCTCAATTAATGTCGACCAAGCCGGTAGTTACAGAAAGTTAACCACTAATGCCCAGAATAATGCCTTTCCCGCTGTTTCACCCGATGGAAAGTGGATCGTATTCCGATCAGGTCGTTCGGGTCATAAGAACTTGTATATTATGGATGCATTCAAAGGAGAAACGGGTGGACTTTTTAGATTAACCAAAGGTTCATGGACTGATACCATGTGTAACTGGTCACCAAACGGTGAATTGATTGCATTTTCCTCGAATCGAGAGGATCCAAGTGGCGAAAGTTTCTCAATATTTTTGATCCACCCGAATGGAACCGGGTTGAGAAAACTATTCCAAAGCGGATCGGGTGGAAGAGCGAACCACCCATATTTCAGTCCGGATGGAAAGAGCATTGTGTTCACCACGGATTATGGAGGAATATCAGCAGAACCAATCTCAACTCAACACATGTTTCAACCTCACGGAGAGATCTATACCATTAAGTTGGACGGCTCTGATTTAAAAAGATGGACTCATAATTCATACGAAGATGGGACTCCTGCATGGGGTCGTAATCATGTCGAACCAGTCGACCTGGCATGGCCAAACCACGCACCAGCAGCACCACAATCACAATGCTCATTCACCGACAGCGGTTGGAGCTGGTTCAGTGACACGAACCATCATAGTGCCGAGGCTGAATCAATGATGTCAGGCAAGCCTGTTTGTGGCGCATAGATGTGGTTATACTGCTTTGTGTGCATAATATCTATTGTATACTTAGATAAATACTTAGATTAGATGATTGTACTAAAAGCTTGTATCATGTTTATAAGATTATTTTTATTTTGAATTTAAAAATATATTATCTTTTTGAGAACCATATTTTCAATTTTATATTATCTTTTAAAAATTTATGATCTTTTTGTTGGTAAATTATTTTGAAATCAATTTAATAAAAACTATTTTAGATTTATTTAATAAGATATATTCGACAAATGAACTTAATTTAAGTTAAAAAATATTAGTTTCAATTGAATTTATAAATTAATTTGAGTAATAATAATTTAATTTTAAATATATAATTGTCAAATTTATAGTATTCATTAATATTGAATTAACTCATTAAAATTTAAAGCGTATAAAAAATTTAATAAATTTAATTTAAACTCTAATAAATAGTATACAAATTAAGATTAAACTAAATAAAGTTGAATGATGCTAAATATATTTTGAGAATCATAGCAATATAATAATATATTTATCTGGCACTTATTATATAATGCAATTTTATAATCTTATAAAACATAAAATGAGTTCAAATCAATTTGGTTGCGCATGGAGTCCTCTCCATCATGTGATTTATTATGATGTCCAGCAGCTTTTATGTGCGTGTATATATATATATATATATATATATATATAATAAAATAAAATTCAATCAATGATACGTATAGCATGAGATTAATATGTATTTCATATAAATTTATAAAAAAATTTTGTTTATCAAATAAATATTAAATTATTGAAATAATTTTTAAATCTATACAAATTAATATAATTCAAGTTATGAAATAAAAATATAAAATCATAATTCGATTCGTTACTTCAACTTAAAGCTATCGATATAAGAAATACATGCATATATATATATATATATATATCAAAAATAATTAAAAAATACTAAACCACAATCAGCTACTTATGTTATCAAGTCAATAACTTCAAAAATTTTATCATTCATGATGCATAAAATCTGGAACCACAAATGTACGGATTGTAATAAGGTAATGAAATAAAATTAAAAAATTCATATCATCTTACTTAATTAAGGGATTGAGTACGTTGTGACTAAACATTAGAAAATAATTTTCTATTGAATGTCTATAAAGTAAAATCAAAAGCAATTATATTATGAATCAGTAATAATTAAAATAAGGAATAGGGATGGATCCATTGATTGATGTAGTTGATGTCACTTAATTAAATTATTTCAATTATTATTATAGTTGTAATATTAAAATAAATTTTAATTATTTTTTCAAATTAATTAAACCCATTTATTCACTTAATTATTGATTAATTGAATTCAAACTTTTACTCTATTACCCAATTCAATCAAATTAATAAACAAATAAAATTAAGTATAGATTTTTAAAAAACAATATAAAATCATAAAATACTTGTTATAGTTACTTATTATTTTATAAAAAATATAAAGTTTTATCCAAATTAAATATTTCAATCTATTACATAAATGCAAAATTAAGTCAAATTAACCCACAGATGTCTCCTAAATAAATTTAATTAGACATGACAACTAAAGTAAATATACAATAATACTAATAATAATAATAATAATAATAAAATCGAGAATTCATAATCAAAGAGATAAAAGGAGTAAAGAAAAACTTGACTGAGTGATTGAAGATAATCCACTTGAATTAAAATAATTGAATCCAACTTGAATTAAAAAGAAAGGATTAATCCAGAGGTACAAAAAATGATAAATCTTAACATAAAAATTAAAATTAAATCATTGAATTATATAAAAATAAATAAACAATAAATAGGATAAAATATTATAAAATTTTCATTTATCAACTAGCTATAACTTTCTCTCAATGTGCATTAATAATATTATCTGTAACAATCGTTTTCTAATTTAATTTGCAATCAATTGTAATAAATACTAAACCATAATTTCAACATGTTTTAATGAAAAAGTAAAAGCTACAAGCTAAATTAAACAATTACCGACTTGGGAATATGACTAACACTACGAGCCATTAATATATATATAATGGATGATTTTTTAATATTTTAATTACTATAATTAATAAAAGTTTATTAAATATATTATTTTTATTTATAATTATTGGTTAATAGTTAACAATAACTGCCCTTAAATTAAATATGTGGACCCCAATCCATATCAATCACAAGATTGGATAAGCAGATAAACGCCAGAGTTTTTGCAAATTTATGAAACAATAAAATACACGACGTTAATTGATGGTGGGATGAGTAAAAGTTAAATCGATACTGAATCCAAAAACTTAATTTTAAAATTTTAAATTTAAAGAATATTTAATTCGATTTTATTTAAATTTTTGATTCAATAATTAAAAAAAATAAAATAAAAAATTATAATGATGTTTGGGGTGAACGGAGTCAACGATCAAACCATTTGTATTGGTGTTTTGCTCTTCAAGAAACCACCCACCACCTTGCCACCTCAGCGTCCGTCGAGAAGTGAACCGAAGGAGATAAGATTGAGAAATCATTACCGTAAATCTTCCCATCACCATATATTGTATAATATTACAAATTGTTGAAAAAAAGAAACGTTTTTTTTTTATAAAAATATTTGTTCAAGAAAACGTATTGTGGAGAAAAGCATTTTTAATTATTTTTTAAAAGAACATTTAAATGAGTTTCGTGATTGGACTGCATCAGTTTTCTTACACGTGATTTCTAATAATTATATTCCATATATTTTTAGCTATCAAATTATAAAATAATTAATATATTAAATACTTATGTTTAATTGACTCAACACCTGATATTTTTATATTATTTCAAATTAAATAATTTATAAAAATATTAATTTTATGGTATACTTTAAACTTTAATATATTAAAAATAGGCCACCAACGCACTTTCCCACCAGCCAAAGCCACCCCCGATGAGACCAATAGTTCTTGGGTTCTCGTTCCATTTGTTACTGGTCATATCCGCTCCTGTTGCGGCGGACCAAGAATCGCCGCCGGGAAGAACCAGCATCGTCTTTTCTGCATTGGGAAGTAGAGATATTTATTCTTTTGATATCTATACTCTTCCTCTTGATCGCTTCCCACTTGAAGCATCCCATGAAATCCAAATCACCGATGGCAAATCATTCAATTTCAACGGCCAGTTTGCTTCTTCTTCGTCATATATCCTTTCTGTTGTTCCCAATCAAACCCCTCTTCTCTCCTCTGCGCCGAATAACTCTTCCTCCGTGAGCGTTGTTTATGCCACTGAACGCGGCGGATATTCCACTATCCACTTGGATGTGGTATATTATGGTGGCCCGCTAAGTATCAGATCAAGGTCTGCTGTTGAATACCCTTCTCGTGTTCAAGTACCATTACTGAAGGGCGATAATGTTGGAACTTCGTTCAAGGATAAGCCAACTTTAGTCGGTGATCAATTGATTTACGTGTCAACTCATGAAGATCCTAGCAAGCCTAGAGCCAGTTGGGCTGCTGTGTACTCAACCAATGTGAAAACCGGCTCCACTCTGCGTCTTACTCCTTATGGAATTGCCGATTTTAGCCCGGCCGTTTCTCCGTCCAGGGTTTATACAGCCGTTGCTTCTTACGGGGAAAGAGGTTGGAATGGTGAAGTTGAAATATTGACAACTGATATCTATGTATTCTTGACTCGTGATGGGAGTCGCCGAGTTAAAATTGTTGAGAACGGAGGTTGGCCAACTTGGGTGGACGACTCCACGCTTTACTTCCACAGGAGAAACGAAAAAGACGGTTGGATTAGTATTTACAGAGCGGTTATACAGAGTCCGAGTCCAACTCCAAATGACTCAGTTATTGTTGAACGAGTCACGCCACCAGGTGTTCACGCGTTCACTCCAGCTACTTCTCCAGGTAATCACAAATTCATAGCAGTAGCGACTAGAAGGCTCAATTCAAACTACAGGCACATAGAGCTATTTGACCTTGTCAAGAGTGAGTTCATTGAGTTAACCAAATTAATATCTCCGCAAACTCAGCATTTCAACCCGTTTATCTCATCCGACTCATCCCGAATTGGATACCACAGATGCAGGGGAGCTCATAGCAAAAAGAATAGTGCCCAGTTCATGTTGGAGAATTTAAAGAATCCTGTACCCGAAATTTCGCTCTTTAGGATTGATGGGTGGTTTCCTTCTTGGTCACCGAATGGGGATCGTATCGCCGTTGCTAAATTGCCTGGCATTTATGTTATGAATCCTGACGGTTCGAACCTGCGTCAGGTTTTCCCGGGAATGGCATTTGTAACAAATTGGGACCCTGTTAGGCCGGGGATTCTTTACTCCAGTTCTGGCACAGCTTTTGACAGTCCAGGCGCAGATGTTGATATAATCTCAATTGATGTCGATCAACCCGGCAGCGCAAAGAAGTTGACCACCAACGGTAAAAACAATGCCTTTCCTTCTGTTTCTCCTGATGGAAAATGGATTGTGTTCCGGTCAGGTCTCACGGGTTACAAAAATTTATATATAATGGATGCTGTTAAAGGGGAGGAAGGCGGACTGTTTAGGTTAACAGAAGGTTCATGGGATGATACAATGTGTAATTGGTCTCCAGATGGTGAATGGATTGCTTTTTCCTCTAATCGGGATGATCCAACCGGGCATGATTTCGAGATATTCATGATCCATCCAAATGGGACCGGGTTGAAAAAATTGTTTCGAAGTGGATCAGGTGGAAGGGCTAATCACCCACTCTTTAGCCCAGACGGAAAGAGCTTAACATTCACTACAGATTATGCAGGATTATCGGCAGAACCAATCTCGAACCAGCATATGTTTCAACCATACGGAGAAATCTACATTATGAACTTGGATGGTTCTGGTTTAAAACGGCTGACCCATAATTCATTTGAAGATGGGTTGCCGGCATGGGGCAGTAGACATCTCAAGCCAGCAGATGTGATGTGGTCGAAACATGGGCTAGGACAACAATGTTCTTTCAAGGATAGCAGATGGAGCTGGTTCCCAGATGTGTCCAACCCGAATATTGGACTCGAACCATTAAAATCAATCATGCCTCGGTGTGGTGCATAGACTATGCATATTATTGCTGTATGGTTTTTCAGTAAAGATCATGTGAAAGAATTAGTCGATAACAGAGTGGAATACCATTGAAAGATCTGGATTTCGTTCATGTTCTTGTGTAAAAATTGTGATACTTGATGCATTCAACAGTAATATGCGCAAAGATCTAACCTTGCCAAATAATTCTACCAACTAATATGCTATCAAAGGCACCAACCATGCATAAAATGTTCATTACTGAATTGATTGAACTAGTTTCAGGTATCCCTTTCCATGTTTAAGTTGGATTTGGAAGTGCCAGAAGATGCTCATGCAATCCTTTGTCTACTTTATATACATTAAAACTAATAAAAGTAACATGTTAAATATATGATTCTAAGGATTGATCATTTTTATGAATCTACTTCTCATAATAATGACTTGTGATTGAAACATTATTTTTATTTATTCTGCTTTTAATACCAATCGAATAACTTTGGTAAATACTATACCAATAGTATAGATAATAACTTATGGTGCTTAATTTTATAATTTTATGATTTAACAATATAAATATTTCAATAAAATTTATAAATTCATATTCATATATATTTTTCAGTAAATGTAAATTTCTATTAAAATAATAAAGAAAATGGATAACTTTTCTATTAAAATTTGAAATTCAGCAGAAATGTCCCTTTTCTTTTGTTTTCTTGCCTTCTTGGCAATATGCTACTTGCTCCTCCATGTTTTAACAACTAAACTAAATTTATAATTTATAATTTGATTTTCAAAATTTGAAAAGTTTCGTATGAAAATTAAATTAAATCATCATTCAAATAATCAAAAATTTAATTTAATTTTAAAAAATCAAAAAAATTACGAAATGGAACCATTGAAACATACGATCCAAACCGGGATGGTTACCATTTCTATATGCTATATATATAATCTTTAAAACTCTATCCATTTCTTTTTTATATTCCTGATGATAATTTGTTACATTCCCAAAAATTAAATGCAATTATGATTATGTTTTTCTAAATTAGATTTATAAATTGATATTTATCATACTAAAAACATGTCATCACAAGGTATGAATTCATGCTAAATATGGACATTAAATTCATCTGAATTTTGATTTATATCTTCAATTTGTGTGTTTAATACCTTCTTTTCCTTTTATTTTAAGTATTTATTTTATTAATATTACGGAAGTTAAATATTAATATATTATTTTACTAAAACATCTTTAAAAACATTTAATTAACAAGATATCCATTTTTTTAGAGTTAAATAAACATTTATCAAACAAGGTAAATACATAAAATCAAATGGATATTTATTTGAAAAAATAATTTAAAGTGAAATTTTAAAATAAAATAAATATAAATATATACTTGAAATTTAATAAAAATTAATATGTATATATTATATAATAATGAATTCATGATTTTATATAATGAATTGAGTTCATATAAAAAATAAATAAATTAATTTGAATAACAGTCTTATTTATTGATTTATCACTTCTCGTATTTATGATAGAGTGCCCACCAAAGGAATCTTTGATGAAGTCCTCAACCTTAAACTAGGCGTTGTCGGTAATAATATCAGCAAAACTCTATCTGGGTAGCGTAAATCTCCTCGCATTTCCAGATGAAGAAATCATCCTGCATTCCAACTCAAGGAGTAACAGTTCTTGCCTGGAAAGATCATTATAATCTGTCTGGAAGAAGCCTGGGAGTTTCCGGTAGAAAACTTTTGCCTAAGAAGATTACCAGTGTTGTTGCCATATATGCATAAGATGAATAGAGTGTTAATCGATCTGAAAGTTGGAATAAGATCCTGTGGAGTAATTAGACAAGTCATTTAACATTATCATGTCAGTGAAGAGCTGATCAGTTATAACCAAAGTTGGATTTTATTCAGTGATAACCGGCTGCTCCTATCAGCATCACCCACCACACAAATGCTTCCTCTGAGGTGACTTGGAAAGTTGGCATCAGTGTCATGTTTTATGCCTCACTTTTGCTATTCTAACAGCCCTTTACTCGTTTCGATACTTCTCGATCATTGATGAAATTACGTGTTTAAATTTTCTTCCGATTACTATTTATATAAAAAATTTAAAATTTATAGTATTTATAAATATATACAATTTGAATTTATGATTTTTAAGATTAATGAATTTTCATTGATGTTAAATATTTATATAAATATGATATATTTTCTTTTAAATAAACTAGATCGATCATTCTTGTTTACTTCTATTGTATTAATTAGTTTGATTCATATATGATAACATAAAATAAATATTTGAATTTATTATTAAGGATAATAAATTTAATTGAGTTAAGTTTTACCTCTTTTTTTTATATAATTTAGCGAGCTTGAGCCAAAATTTTTAAATTTTTTTCCTATATCACTAATTATCAAATAAATTATTTATTTATTATTTAAAAATAAAAATTATTAATATAAAAATATTTTTATAAATGATTATAAATTTATAAATTTTATATTTAAAATTAAATAATTTTTATATAAATTAATACTTATAAGTTTCTCATCAAATTAACTATTAAATTTAAAATGATCAAATATTATTTAGCTTAATTTCAATACATTTAATAAATGAGATTAAATAAACATTTATTAAATAATAATTTGATTCGTTTGTACGTGATTCATTATTATCTATTAATATCTTATAAACTTATTTATTATTAATATATTGAATTAATATTGTACCGTTGGAATGGTGAAGGCATGGGGACATGGAATAATAGATGGGTAAATCATGTCTGGTATTTGATGATAGTGATCAAAGTGGAGCGCAAGATCATTATATCTTCCAGCGGAGCTCAATAAGGAAAATGATTACCACCATTAGTGTTTTTATATATTAAAATTATATTTACTTAATATATATTATTTCACAAAAATTACAAGCAAATTAGATCGAGTATTTTTGTAAAATTGAAAACTCCGGCGTGGAGAAATTGATGGGTAAGATTTCCATGATCGGCTGGCAAAAGGCCAAAGGGATTGAACATTTTCACGTTGAAAAAGGCAGCCTTAGACTTGATGGAGTGCAGGCA
This sequence comes from Dalechampia spathulata, assembly GCA_948192965.1. Taxonomy (NCBI): domain Eukaryota; kingdom Viridiplantae; phylum Streptophyta; class Magnoliopsida; order Malpighiales; family Euphorbiaceae; genus Dalechampia; species Dalechampia spathulata. The sequence continues at coordinate 12,464 of CANYBF010214628.1, read as the reverse complement.
GATACATCCTCATGTGCTCTTCCACCAATATTCTCTAGTTTTTCAACATTGTCCCCATTATCATCAAGTTTGAATTTTCAATATTGGTTAAGTAAATTAATCAATATCCATGCAAATAATGAATGAAATGATCCTGTCAAGTCTTCTTTTTGAACATGCCTACTCAATTCCGTAAGACAGAGATGCTTCTAAGGATGTCCCACCAGCGCCCCCCCCTCCATGCCTTTAATCTCGCCGAGACCATGCCAACCGCCTTTTGCTTCGGCCGCACCGCACCTATATATAAACACTCTCACTCACTAACATTCAGAACCCACAAGTTCAAATATAGGTTCGTCTAGTCTTTTTGCCATTTCAAGTTGGTTTTGGTTAAATATGACCGTAGATGATTCTTTCAAGAAGCCTGGAGCTGTTCCTTTTAAGTGGGAGATCCGACCAGGTGTACCCAAAATCCAACACCAGAAGCCACAACCAGTAACGAGGCAATTATCACCACCAACACTCCCGTCACCGTCACCTCCTTTTAATCGTCGACGTCCATTATCACCGTCACCGTTAGCTAATCCACAACAACCTCAACCCAAGCTTAAACCACCACCAGCTGGTTTCATTTTTCTACCTCCGGTGGAGCCCCGTACCCGATCCTTCCGGTCTACTCCACGTGCCCGGTCTGAACGGTGGCGTTTCGACCAACATGCTCGTGTTAGCCCTGAATGTGTATCACCCGGGTGCTTCCCCTCACCTTTGTTAAAGAAGAGAAACAGCAAGAGAAGGACAAGTCATGCAGAGCAACCTGAAACAAGATCTGAATCCGATTATGTGGGTGACCTTGAGACACTAGCAAGGTGGTCGTTGTCAAGCCGGAAATCATTCTCTCAGTTGTATGACTCATCAATTTCGTCTTACTCGTCGTGTGAGTCGTCTCCACGGGCGGTGGGTGATGCTGAATGGGCAAGTTTTGGTCTTTTTTGATCGCTTGTAGTCATCCATATTCCACAAGTGTTGTCATGTCACCATTTTATATGAAGAAGATGACCTGTGGAGTGGATATAGTTGCGTTGTTGCTTGTATTGCTTTCTTCGTCTTTCCATTACATACTCTGTTCATGAGAGTGGGATCGACATCCATATGAATGCTCGAGGATCCACTTAAGCTTGTAGATTCAAGTTAATTAACAATCAAACGAACCTTTCGATTTCAATCTGTCAAGAACACAGAGTCATACCCAAGTTGGAAATGGGAATGGCGGTTCAAGTGCCATTGTTAAGAATAATACCAGGATTAGCGCCACAGAATGTTTGACTTCTCATCATCCCTTTGATAGACCAAAAAAAGATTTTCTGATTCAAAATTTGAACATTATTGATTAAACTATCTTAATTGATTTAATTAAAATTTTTTATTTATTATTACACCTTAAATTTAATATATATATATATATATATATATATATATATATTGTATCATTTTCTTAAAATAAATATAATAGAGTCTTGATCAATTTAATAATTATAGATTATAAATTCAATTAGTTATTGAGATAGAATTAAGAAATAATTTAAAATATCATTATATAAATTTTGATAAATAATTTAATTAAATATAATAATATAATATGTTTAATCTAACAATGCCTTAGAATTTATTTAAACCAAAAATGAAAACTCTTAAAACATGGATTGTTGAAACCAAGATGTAGTTTCTCTTTCTCATTTCAGCAATCTTATTCTGACTTCTGCAAGCGAGAACAGATCCATTTATCTGTAACCTTTTTTCATACACATTCTCTTTCCCATTCAACAACGATGATACCTTCGAAACCCGTAAGCGCTAACCACCATTGTCATCTAATCAACCAAGTACTCTCAATCATGATCCAAAATCGCCCATTTGACACCCAACTCGCTTCTTCAACATCTCCCTCTTTACTATCATCTGATTTGATCTCTGACATTCTCCGATCAATCCCAAAATTCTTCTTTCAATCCACACGCTCAATCGGCCGCCAAAACACTGCCCGTCACCGCTCTCCACTGAAGCAACGCAATGCCAAACAAGAAAACTGTAAACGCAGTAAAAAACTTCTCATTCTTGGCCCAGCTGCTTATAGAGACTCGAAAAGAGTTAAATTAGGTGTCTTGAAAGCTGTCGAGTTCTTTTATTGGCTAGAGAGTAATTGTAACTTTACACATACTGAAAACACTTGTAGAGCAATGGGGTTTGTTTTAGCCCGAGCGAATAAACTAGATAAACTCTGGAGATTTCTCCTGGAAATGACAAAAAGAGAGGTTTTCGATGGTAAAAAACTTGTTACTACCAACACCGTTACCTGTTTGATAAAAGTCCTAGGAGAAGAAGGGTTGGTCAAAGAAGCCTTGGCCTTGTTTTACAGAATGAAGAAGTATCATTGTAAACCAGATGTATACGCTTATAATACAATTATTTATGCTCTTTGTAGAATCGGGAATTTTAAGAAAGCTAGATTCTTGTTGGAACAGATGGAGTTGCCGGGTTTTTATTGCCCGCCAGATACTTTCACTTATACTATATTGATTAGTTCTTATTGTAAATATAGCTTGCAGACTGGGTGTAGGAAGGCAACAAGGAGGAGATTGTATGAAGCTAATCATTTGTTTAGGATTATGTTGTTTAAAGGTTTTGTTCCTGATGTCGTTACATATAATTGTTTGATTGATGGATGTTGCAAGACTTACAGAATTGAGAGGGCTTTAGAGATATTGGAGGATATGTATAAGAGGGGTTGTGCTCCGAATCGAGTTACTTATGATTCTTTTATTCGGTATTATAGTTCAGTGAATGAGATTGATAAAGCTGTTGAGATGTTAAGGAGGATGCAGGACATGAATCAGGGATTAGCTACTTCAAGTTCTTATACCCCAATTATACATGCCTTGTGTGAAGCTGAAAGGGTGCAAGAGGCTCATGATTTTCTAGTTGAGTTGGTTAATGGGGGCTCAATACCTAGAGAGTACACATATAAGTTGGTTTGTGATGCGCTGAAGTCAACGAGAGATAGAAAGTTGCTAGATGATGAATTTCATAAAACAATTCAGGATGGAATAGATGAGAGATTTAGGCATGTGAAGAAGTTAAAACCTACCATGTTTGGAAAGATGTTACGGTAGCAGCACACGGGAAATGCTACCTTTGGACACTCTGGTATGTCCTAGTTCTTGGAGATCATATATATCCGGATATTGCGTTAACTTTTTATAGGTGGGAGGAGGCGTCTAGAGGATGTGCTTTCCATTCTGTATAAGCACCACCCGGTAGAGCAAAGAACTGCAGGGATCATGAAGCATAAGAACGGATGCTGCATCTATGTAAACCGTAAAATACTCACAACAAAGCTTTTTAACTTGTTTCAATTTCATCGGATGCAAATAAACACCTTGCTTGATATTCAATTCAAGCATAATTTTATTGTTTTGCTGCAGGTTTCCCTTTGTTGCAAAAGATGTTCTTTCAGAACTGATCGAAGCAAATATCGACATGCATTATCTACCGATGCTTCTTACTGCCAGTATTAAGAAGGTTCCTTCCTATCACCGTTTGGTAAAAATGGGTCAATGTCTTGACAGCTCCTTGACCAACAGAAATGTTAACCGGGATGTGCCATGAATGAAGGGAAATGGCTATTCACACTGCATAATAAACTGGTGAAAGTGAGATGCAGCAAATGAAAGGAAAGAGAATTCAGCATGCAGCGATGCACATAAAGACGCAATCACAAGCGATCCATATCTATCTTACATGGTTGTTCAATAAGTTTTCTGGCTCTTACATGTTCAGTCCAGCGATGGAATATGTCTTTTGTTCGCCATACTGGGGTGGCGGCCAATCGAACCCGGATTGATCAAGCATCACAAAGACGTAATCACATCTGGGGGTTGTTATATATAAAAAGTAGTGTAATTTCTTATCCAATAACTTGCATGTTTATTTATGTTTCTTATAGTATGTCTTTTTATTTAATAAATTTCCAATCAAACTTAGGAATCTAAATTGATAGATTAATATGAATTTATTAATATGATTATGCACTTTTTAAATGGGAATTTTTTTGTAAAAGATTTTGACTTTCATGTCTTGATGGATCTACCATAAATCTTTAAGATATTTTTGATAATTTATGTTATATCGTTTTTGTTGGTTTCATCGGATGGTTGCAGCCTCCATAATGTACCCGATCAAAACGACAAATTTAATTATTATTTGCTGCTTTGGTTTTATTGACAGGAAAAGCCACGTTGAATGCTATCCTCAACAACAGTTATAAAGAAGCCTCAGAATTTAATAATGCTACCCTCCTATGCTCCAAGATTCCAAATTAGTGGCTTCCCTTCAAGTAAAATGAGTGGAACCCAATTTATTCAATTAGCATTTTATTTGTTTTCTGTTTATTTTGAATAATATCAAGTTCCCTTTCATAATAACAATGATTAAATTATAAATTATATATTTGATTATATAATATCAATATAATGATAATATCTAGATAATTATTAATATATTATAATATGAATTAATAAATATTTTTTAAATTTAATATATTTTGTATATATTGAAGTCCACTCATCTCTTCTTTCATTTGAAATTCACAAAATTCATTATAATGAATGCATTACATTAGATGATAATTACACGATATCATATAATAAAATACTATTATACTATGTTTCTTTGAATGATTACATTACATAAATGATTACATCATATCTAATCAAATATAATATAAAGTTTGAAAAGAGTCTTGCAAATAATCTTTCATCCATATTAATTCTCTTTTTAAGTAAATTATAGTCCAATTAAATATATTATAAAGTTTTAAAAAAGTCTTGGAAATAATCTTTCACCATATTGCAAAACGTATGAAAAATAATACGTTTCTGTTATATTTTTTTATACTATAGTGTACACATATTTATAGAAAATTAGAAATAAAACGGGCTAATTGACTTCCTAATTGACTTATTCTTGTTGGGCCTGCTAGGCCTTATGCGGAGCGCTTGTACACAAGAAACGTTGTCGTTTTATGAATGACTCTACAACCACTCTTATCACATTATACAATACGTGCCTCCTTGTGTTCCTCCATCTGCCAAACCCTAACGCTTCGTATATCCCACCGTTTGTCAATCCAAACGCCTTCCCGTTTCTGTCTTCTTCACTATGCCGATTAGCCACCACCAAAACACCATTGACCACATCAGTATACACTAAACTACATACTTCTGCACTCCCCCTGCAAGATGAAAACGAGGATTGAAGAGATGTTTTCATCTTGGCAAGCAACCGCTGGAACTGAGAAACCCCTAAGGATTTTGTGAATAAATCAGCGAGTTGTTGGTCCGATCTAACATGCATGGGATTGATGAAGCGCGCATCGGTCTGATTTCGCACTATATGGCAATCGATCTCGATGTGCTTGGTACGTTCGTGGTAGACAGGATTTGCAGCGATGTGAAAGGCAGCTTGATTGTCGCAGAAGAGGGGAATGGGTTTTTGGATAGGAATCTGCAAATTAGTAAACAGGTACGATAACCATTTTAACTCGCATACAGTTTTAGCCATACTCCTATACTCAGCTTCAGCTGTAGATTTGCTCACTGTTGCCTGTTTCTTCGTCTTCCATGAAATGAGTGCCTTTCCCATGAAAATACAATATCCAGTAAGTGACTTTTGTGTCTTTTTACAGGCGGCCCAGTCGGCGTCGTAAAAAGCTAATAACTTGATGTCGTTGTCTATAGGAAAGAAGAGACCGTTATCTGGGTTTCCTTTCAGATATTTGACCATATGCAACGCAGCCGACTGGTGACTTTGGCGTGGCATCTGCATATGCTGGCTTATCTGCTGAGTGGCATGCGTTATGTCAGGCCTTGTCAACCCTAGGTATAAAAGTTTACCCACGAGTCTTCTGTAAATTTCTAGATTTTCTAACAGTTCACCTTGATCCAAATCTAAAACTTGTCCTTTAGGAAGAGGGAAATCTGTTGGTTTTGCCTTGTCCAAACCAACCTCAGTCACCAGATCATTCACATACTTCTTCTGATGAACAAACAACCCTGTCTCAGATCTTGACACCTCCAGACCCAGAAAATAGCGGATGGGTCCTAAGTCTTTGATAGTGTATATGTCACACTCAGCCCATACCTGGAGTAACATGCTCCCGTAGTATACACAACGGCCTCCCAGACGGAAAACCGCGATATACACTACAAGGGATACGTACACCTGCATAAATAGACGTCATATGGGGAAAACATGTATACTGGTGGTGGAAAGGTCGCAGCATATCATTATAAAACTCTGGTCATCTCGACATACATTCAAACGAAAAAACAAGTTTCTTTTATAAAATTATATTCATTAATATACAAGGGTTTATACAATCACCACCAATACATACATGACTACTGCCAATACAATATGTACAAGCTATAAAACAACATACTAAACTAAAAGGAGCACGCCCGGCCGTCCAGGACCACCTCGAGAATAGGATTGCAGCCGAATCCAACTCTCTGCTGACACGAGCAATCACGACTCAGGGCCCTCAACTGTAGGCTTAGAACCTACATCCATCAATTGATAAACGCTGAGTATAAAACTCAATGGTGCTAGTAATCACACAGATACTTAACTTATCATCAAACATACAAACATATCGGAAATTAAACACTTAGAATGCAATGTCATGCTTGCAACCCCCTTTTCCCTTCCTTTTCTCTCTTTTCCGTACTATGCACAGTTTTCTACCATGCTGGGTCCCTGTATGTACCGGTACTCAACTCCCGAAGGAGGGCAACTATTCTCTGAGTCTTTAAACTCCCTTTTCCTCTATGTCTCGAGACTCAACTCCCGTAGGAGGCAATATAATGTACGATTCCATTATGGAATCCTGTAATATATGACCTAACATGCCTTATTCCTCTTTTCTCTCGCTCTTTCTTTCATTCACAGTCCCTTATGTCATGGTTATGCCTATACACAATGATATAATAAGACATATACAAGTAGGGCATAACATATCAAACAATCATCGGGCTCACATCATAAACACATAGCATATATGGGAAACATGTCACACCCAGTCCATACCTGGAGTAACATGCTCCCGTAGTATACACAACGACCTTCCATGCAGAAAACCGCTATGTACACTATAAGGGATATGTACACATGCATAATAAACGTTGTATGGGGACAACGCAAATACCGGTAGTGTAAAAGTCGCAGCATAACAAAATAAAACCCTGGTCAACTCATGTATATTCAATGGTATGAACAATCTTTTATATAAAACGTATTTATTAATATACAAAGGTTCGGTTACATTACTGTACAACCCACCACCAAAATACAATATTACTACTGCCAAATGGTCTATACAAGCCATACTAATAAACTAAACAAAACTACAGAGTATGCTCAACTGTCCAAGACCACCTCAAGAATAGGATTGCTGTCGAATCCAACTCCCTGCCGACACAAGCGATCACAGCTCAAGGCCCTCAACTATAGGCTCAGAACCTACGTCCATCAATTGATAAACGCTGAGTATAAAACTTAATGGTGCTAGTTAACACATAAAAATACACAAGCCAGATAAAATAAATGCAATGTCGTGCTTGCACCCTTGTTCCCTCTTTCTTTTCTATGCTTTCCCTTTTCACTGTATTATGCACAATTTCCTACCATGCTGGGTCCCTGTATGTACCGGTACTCAACTCCCAAAGGAGGGCAACTGTTATCCGGGTCCTTAAACCCCTTTTTCCTCTATGTCTCGAGACTCAACTCCCGTAGGAGGCAATATAATATATGATTCCATTATGGAATCCTATAATATATGACCCAACATGCCTTTTTCCTCTTTTTTCTCACTCTTTTCTTCCATTCTCAATCCCTTATGTCATGTTTATGCCTATATACAATGATATAGTAAGACATATACAAGCAGGGCATAGCATATTAAACAATCATCGAGCTCACATCATAAGCACATAGCATATATGGGAAAAGAATCCCCAATTATCAATCTCTTGGCCGTACAAGGCCTAAAAGCATAAGAAAAGGTAAATAAAACTTGAAACTCAATCTAGCACAAACCTGTAATAAGCTACTTCTCATGTCTAATCAGTCGTCTAAACTTTAAGCCTCACTTAACTAGCTCTTATATGCTTATCAACATAAAGGAAGACTGATTCTAGGGGGTTAAGGACGTTTTGGAAGAGTTTGGAAGGAAGAAAATTAAGAAAAGTCAAAGAAAAGTCTAAGTTTATCCTCTTAAAAATGGGGTTTTAAGTCGCGTATGGCCGTACCAAATCCCCCACGCCCAAACCAAACTTAAAATCCTGATGCCCTATTTTCCTGCAAGCAACTGTACTGTCACGCCCAGCCCATACATGGAGTAACATGCTCCCGTAGCATACACAACAATCTCCCGCATGGGAAACCGCTATATACACTACAAGGGATACTTGTACATGTATACATAAATGTCGTATGGGGACAACAGATAGTATGGTGGTGAAATCATCAAATAAAACCAAACATAACCCTGGATGACAACATACATTCAATTGAATGAACATATCTATATCAATAGTATATGTATTAATATACAAAGGTTCTGGTTACATTGACCATACAAGTCACCACCAAACTACAATTACACTACTGCCTCTCTACTTATATACAAACTATACTACAAGGCTACAAAAAGAAAGAAGGCTAGGCTGTCCCAGACCACCTTGAGATAGGGATTATTGCTGAATCCACCCCTCTGCTGACACTGGCAGTCATTGCTCTGGGCCTTCTACAGTAGGCTTGGAACCTGCGTTCATCAATTGATAAACGCTAAGTCGAAGACTCAGTGGTACTAGCTATCATACACATATATAACATAAGCAAGCATGTCAAATAACAGGCAATACAATGCAATGATATGTTGCCCCGTTTCCTCTTTTTGTTTTGTACTCTCTTCCCTCTTTCCTTTTCCCTTATTGTGCATAATATATTCCCATGTTGGATCCCTATGTACCGGTACTCAACTCTCGAAGGAGGACAACTGAAATCCTGGCCCGTAGGCCCCTTTGTTATGCCTATGTCTAGAGACTCAACTCCCGGAGAAGGAAATATAATATACAATTCCATTATGAAATCCTGTAATATATGATCCAGCATGCCTTTCCTCATTTTCTCTCGCTCTACTCAGGCATTCACGATCCCAAATGTCATGAATATGCTAACATACGAGAGTATCATATAGAATCTCAAACAAGAATCATTTAACTAAATAAATCACAAGCTTATATCACCAATTAATAGGCAAATAAGGGAATTCAATCCCCAATCATCATTTACTAAGCCATACTTGGCTTAAAAGCAATAAAAGAAGCAAAGAACAACTATTACAAACCAACACTAACTAGCACGAACCTGTGAGAAGTAAAGCTGCTAAGGTCTGATCACGTCTCTAAGCTTCTAACCTTGCAAAATCAACTCCACTATGCTTAATTCCTTGAAGAAAAATGAGCTCTAGGGGTTTAGGAACGTTTAGGAAGGGTTTGGAAGGAAGAAAAGGAAAGAAAGTCAAAGAAAAGTCTAAGTTTATCCTCTTAAAAATGGTGTTTTAAGTCACGTACGGTCGTACTAAATACCTGAACGCCCGTACCAGCCTAAAAACCCTGATGCACTAATTTTCCTGTGAGTTGTCATACACCCGTACCGGATTTGGTACGCCCGTACGACCCTAAAGTTCCTGACAAACCCATTTTTCTGCGAGCAACGGTACGGCCGTACACCCTCTTGGTATACCCATACCGACTCCAGGACCTCAGCTCCCCTGTTCCCTTAGGCTTGGTACGCCCATACGGATTTTGTACACCCGTACCGCATACCTAGAATTAGGGCATGCCTTAATCGAAGCCCCTACTCCCTCGAAACCTGCTAAACACTCTAAAACCATCCTAAACACATCCAACTCACTGTCTCTCATCCAACCGAGAAGTCACGCTTCCCAATAAGGTGACAGTATCAAGAAATACAATATAGATACAAGCATACATACATGTATACACATCTCATCAATGTATATCAAAACTCATATGCATACAAACCTCTATCCGTATACTAGCATACAAACTACTAGGGTCTCAACTACGGGTGTAACACGTACGACCGTACGTCAAATGGTACGCTCGTACCACCCCAATGTTCCTGACAGACCATTTTTCCTGCGAGTTACGGTACGGCCGGACAACCATCTTGGTGTGCCGGTACCATTTCCAGGAAACTTGGTATGCCCGTACGAGTATCCGTACACCCGTACGGGTATCCGTACGCCCGTACCGCCTTATGGAAAAACCAGGACATCCACCATTAGTCCCTTACACACCTGGTACCTACTAAAACACTTCTAAACTAAGCCTAAACACATCAGAATAGTTGCCCCTCATCCAACCGAGAAGTCACGCTTCCCAATAAGGCAACAACATCGTAAACAACCATCACACATCCATATATACATGCATACATACATACATGCATACATACATACATACATAAAGATACAGCATCAACATTACATCATCGTATAAAATTACATACATATACAGACCTCTACACGTAAACCAGACACGTCACTCTCGAGGATGTGATAAAACAAATCCCCAATCATCAATCTCTTGGCCGTACTAGGCCTAAAAGCACAAGAAAAAGTAAATAAAGCTCCTGGTATAAGCTAGCACTATCGCATACCAACTAACACAAACCTGTAGGAAACTACTTCTAGCATCTAAATCCGTAGACCAATCTCTAAACTCACTTCTTCAAGCTCTCACGGCGTAAAAACAAGACAGCAGGTTGAATTCTAAGGGTTAGGTACGTTTAGGAAGGGTTTAGAGGAAGAAGGGATAAGAAAGTTCAAAGTTTATCCTCTTAAAAATGGGGTTTTAAGTCACGTACGACCGTACCAAAACCCGCACGCCCGTACCAAACTTAAAGTCCTGATGCCCTGTTTTCCTACGAGCAACCGTACGACCGTACCCCCATATGGTACGCCCGTACAACCTATTGGTGCGTCCGTACCATCTCCAGCAAACTTGGTACGCCCGTTCCGAGCCTTAGAAAACCAGAACATCCACCACTTAGTCCCTTACTGTTACACCCGTAGTTGATACCCTAGTAATTTGTATGCTTGTATACGGGTAGAGGTCTGTATGCGTATGAGTTTTAGTATGCCTTGATGATGTGTATACATGTATGTATGTATGTATGCTTGTACTTGTGATGGTATTATGTGACACTGTTGCCTTATTGGGAAGTGTGACTTCTTGGTTGGATGAGGGACAGTGATGTTGAGGTATTAGGATTGGTTTTGGAGTGTGTTTTACAGGTTTCAGATGAGTTAAGGGCTTTAAATTAGACATGTCCTGATTTTAGGCAGGCGGTATGGGCGTACAAATAGCCGTACGGGGGTACCAAGCTCGAGGGAACAGGGGAATTGAGGTCCTGGAGGTCGTACGGGCGTACCAGAAGGTTGTACGGCTGTACGTTAGCTCGCAAGAATTTAGGTTTGTCAATAACTTTGGGGCCGTACGGGCGTACCAAATATGGTACGGCCGTACCGAAGCTCGCAGGAATTGTGCTTGTCAGGCTTTTTCGGTTGGTACGGGCATACGGGTATTTGGTACGGCCGTACGTGACTTTTGAGGCTGTTTTAAACGGATTAAACCTAGCTTTTTCAGTAAGTTTCCTTCTCCTTTTCTTCCCTAAACCCCTAGAGCCTGTTGTTCTTCAAAGAATTAAGCAGAACGGAGTTGGTTTTGCAAGAATAGAAGCTTAAAGACGTAATCAGACTTTAGCAGCTTTACTTTTAACAGGTTAGTACTAGCTCGTTCTAATTGGTATTGTTGAGTATTGGTTGTTCTTCATTTCTTTTATTGCTTTTAAGCCAAGTTGGCTTAGTAAATGATGATTGGGGATTGAATTCCCGTATTTGCTTATGATTTGATGATATGAGCTTATGATTTGTTTAGTCTCATGACTTTTGCTTAAGATTCCATTCGATACTCTCGCATGTTCGCATTATTCATGACATATGGGATCGTGAATGCTAAGACAGAGCGAGAGAAGATGAGGAAAGGCATGCTGAATCATATATTACAGGATTCCATAATGGAATTGTATATTATATTCCTCCTTCGGGAGTTGAGTCTCGAGACATAGGCATAACAAAAGGGCCTACGGGCCAAGATTACAGTTGTCCTCCTTCGGGAGTTGAGTACCGGTATATAGGGTGTCACACCCAGCCCATACCCAGGCAGACATGCTCCCACGACACAGACAGTGACCCTCTAAGAGAACCAATACCTGTGACGTCAGGGATACATCGTAAACTCGTCGTATGGGGACCCACTCTAAGCCTAATGGTGGTTGTA
>CANYBF010214440.1:0-21690 GCA_948192965.1 Dalechampia spathulata | reverse complement strand
ATAATGCTTTTGATGAGCTTTATGTATGAGGATAGTGATGTCCTTATTTTTATGCTTTTTAATGATGATGTAATCCCTCCAAAATTTAAAGTAATGAAAAATAGTTTTGCTTATGTTTATGATGTGTATTATGATGGCATTGTGCATGAACATGAGCATTACATGATCATTTTTAACATTAATACATCACGCATAGAAATTGTTAACATTAGCATCTAGATTAACCCTTGATGAGAGAACAAAAATCATCAAAGTGTTGAAACATTATATAAAAGCATTTGCTATAGGCTATAAAGACATACTACGTGTTGATAAAATGATAGTTGAACATAGAATTTTGATCAGAACTGAGTTCAAGCTAGTCAAGCAGAAGCTACATTGGCTTCGACTAGAATGGGCTCAAAAAGTAAAAGAGCATATCCAGAAGTAGTTGGATACTAAGTTCCTCAAAGTGGTTAACTATCCTTAGTGGGTGGTCAATGTGGTTCTAGTTTGTAAGAAAGACGACAGGGTCAGGGTCTGCGTAAACTATTAGGATCTGAACAAGACATGTCCAAATGATGACTTTACTTTACCTAATATTAATGTGCTAGTCGATAGGGTAGCTGCTAATGTTATGAGTTCCTTTACGAATGGGTTTTCTAGATATAATCAGATTCTCATGGCTATTGTTGATAAGGTAAAGATAGCTTTCATCATATAATATGGGACTTATTACTATAAGGTCATGCTCTTTAGTTTAAAGAATGCAGGTGCTACCTATCAAAGAGTCGTGAAAACCTTATTGCATGATCTAATCCATAAAGAGGTTGAAGTCTATATGGATGATATGATGGTGAAGTCTCCCACCAAGGAAGAGCATCTGACTACTCTTGATAGATTTCTCAAGCGGGTTGAGAAGTACGGGCTCATATTGCCCAAAGAAGTGTACTTTTAGGGTGACATCCAATAAGTTGTTGGGTCATGCTATCAACCAGAGGGGTATTGAAGTAGATCTTGATAAGGCAAAGTCGACCTGTGAGATGTCTATTCCTAGAACTAAGACCAAAGTTAAGGGATTCCTAAGACAGCTCCAGTATATTAACTGATTCATTGTTGAGCTTACTACTATTTATGATCCCATCTTCCAGCTTTTAAGGAAGAACCAACCTTTGGTTTGGGATGAAAATTGTCAATTTACATTCAAGAGGGTGAAGCATTACCTCTTTAACCCATTGATTCTATAGCCATCTCGATCAGAAAAACCATTGTTGCTTTATCTAGCCTTAGAGGAGGAATGAGTGGGAGCTATGGTTGCTTAGGAGAATGAAAATGGAGTTGAGCACACCTCTAAGGTTGACCTTATGAAGTAATTTTATGAGGCTTCTTAGTTGGTGGGGAAGCTTTTCAGGTGACTAATCCTGTTATCAGAGTTGGATATGTAATACATCATTAAGAAGGTGATAAAAGGCAGAGTAATTGCCAAATTCTTAGTATCTAGGCTAGTGGATGACTTTGAAACTTTAGAATTGGACTTCCTAGATGAGAACTTGAGGGAAGTTGATGTCCAAAAATGGTAGTTACACTTTGACGATGCAGTCTATAAAAGAGGTGTAGGCATAGGGGTTATGCTGATCACTCTTGAAGGTGAATTGATCATGCTTTTGAAACGGTTGAGTTTTCTAATCACTAATAATATGGTTGAATATGAAGCATGCTTATTCAAGATTGAAGCATTATTGATGATTGGTGCCTAAGAAGTAGAGGTGTTTGGTGATTTAATGTTTATTATTCATTAGTCCACGGTTGAGTGGGATGTCAGGGAAGAAAGGCTCAAGCCTTACACTGAATACATGAAGCTCATGATTTGTAGTTTCAACTTATGTAAGTTTATTCATACTCTGTGTGATAAGAATTAGATGGTTAATGCTTTGGTTATATTAGCTTTAATATGCGAATGACTACAGCGTCAAGTTTAACCTATATTCATCAAGTAATCAAAAATTCCTTGTTATTAGAAAGAATAGGTTATGGTGCTAGATTAATAAGATGAGACTCCATGATATGCTGATATTATTAAGTTTCTGAGAACTAGTGCTTACCTGGAGGAAGCTAATAAGACTGATAAGCTAGCATTATGGAGGTTAATAGCTAACTTTACATAGTATAAAGGTGTTCTTTACTAAAGAATAGTTGATGGTCTGCAACTTTGGTGCATATCAGGAAAGGAGTCTATGGGCCTCACATGAATGGGTTTGGTCTATACAAAAAGATCCTGCATCAAGAGTATTTTTGGCTTACTATAGAGATAAATTATGTATAGTTTATATGGTGATATCATGAGAGTTTGATTCACGGAGATTTGAGTCACGTATTATTGATTAAATTGCAGAATTTGACGATGCCATGACCTTTCTTAGCTTGAGGAATTAATATTATGGGTGAGATCCATCATAATGCTTATAATAAGCATTGATACACATTGGTGGCTATTGACTACTTCTCTTAGTTGGTGGAGGTAGAATCCTATAGCAAACTAGGGGTAAAGATGGTTTCCAAGTTTATAGAGAAGAATCCCATATGTCAATTTAGGGTACCGCATCACTTAGTGTCCAATAATGGAGTTTAGTTCCAGTGCTAAGTATTTGATTTACTAAAGAGATATGGGATCAAGCATCATTGATCTTCTCAATATCACCCTCAAGCTAATAGGGTAGTCAAAGCTGCCAATAAGATTATTAAGCAGATCTTGACCAAGAAAATGTAGACTTACCAGGATTGACATGAGCAGTTACTCTTTACTTTATGGGTTATAAAACCACTGTAAGGAGTCCTATGAGTGCTACCCCATATTCTTTAGTATACAAGATAGAAGCCCTATTACTAATTGAAGTGGAGCTGAAGTCACTTTGAGTTGTTCTAGAAGCTTAGTTGCTAAAGGCTGAGTGGAAGAGGGCCAGATATGAACAACTAGTTGCTATTGATAAGAAGCCACTAAAGCCTCTCAATCATTTACAACTTTACAAGAAGCACATGGCAAATGTGTTTAATAAGAAAGTTAAATATATTACCATATGGGAAGGTGATATGGTTTTGAAGCAAGTTAAATTGGCTATCTATGACAAGCATGGAAAGTTTAGACCTAACTAAGAGGGCCTATTCTTGGTTAAGAAGATTTTTTCTAAATGTGGTGTCTGCATTTCAGACTTAGAAGGGAATGAGTTCTCTGAGCTTGTTAACCTTGATTGACTGAAGAGGTATTTTGTCTAAAGATAAAGGTAAAAAGAAGATCAAAATAAAGATAAAAGTCTAGTGAGCTAAAAACCTACATAGGCAGTTCATGTAAAAGTTAAGACATAAGAAAAAAATGCTTGCTCGATGAGTTAAAAATCTACTTAGACAACTCATGCAAAAGTTAGGGCTCTTAAAAGCAAAAGGAGAGCATTAAAATAATTGACTAAAACCTCTCGCATAAGACTAGTTAATGATAGGGGTTAAGTTTGATGCATATTTGAGCTTCTATGCCAGCTTTAATATTTTTCATGCAAATGTTTTAATTTTATCAATGTAAATAGAATGCATATTTATAAACTTAGCCATAAGTAATACTAATGTTAAACACAAAGCATTATCTTTCTTTGTTGCATATGATTTTGTTGCCTAACAGTTTATGTAGTACAGAATCCTAAGTGTGGCGTAACAGCTATAGTTTATATTCATCATCCGTAGTAGATCCAACTCTAGGAATCTCTATCAGAATGATCCTATAGCAAGGCCAAGTCCTCTCCACATGCTCTAAAAAGCAAGATAGTAGTAGTCCTCTTTTAAACTCAATCAACTGAGGGATAGTCTATCTTTTACCATACTCATGATAGACTCTAGCGGGATTATAGGGAGTGTAGTGTCTGAATCCCAACAGTGGAATGGAGTCTATATATGTTTTCACCCTCATATGTTGAATATGACACCAAGGACAGGTTCACCTGACCTCATTCTTGGGGATGGTCCCCATCCACTCGACCCAGCCATTAAAATTAAGTGTCTTTACCTCGCCAAAGGTGTAGCCTCCCCTTATATAGCTACGAGGTGCATACCTCTATGGATCACTTACTCGTGGTGCCAAGATCCTCAGCTTCTCTTAGAGCTAGATCTATAGAAAAGAAAAGCTCATTAAGTTAAAAACCTTATAAAAGGTTGCTCAGGTAAAAACTAGAGTGATCCACTGAATTGAAAATCCAAAGGGGTAGTTTAGGCAAAAGTTACGATTGGAAGCAAAATCAAATAGCTTGATAAGCTAAAAATTTCATAAGAGATGACTTATGCAAAAATTAGAGAAAAAATGTACGTTTTCTAAGTTGAAAACCTGCAAAGGTGGCTTAGAATTCATAACTATAATAGAAGTAAACTACTGCTAAGGCATTCATATTGATCCATCTCACTCTATCCAACCTAAGGATCATCTCAGCCATGATCATAAAAAAAAGGGTCTGTCCTTGCTCCATTTGAGAGAAACTGTGCCAATAGTCCAATCCTGCTACCCTCAACCATGAAAGGTTAGTCACCAGCTTGTGGCTGCACAGTCGGAAGATAGCAGTGAGATCTACAAAGCCCTTTGTAGTTAGAAGTAACCTTGCTATCATTGGATTGATGTCAAACATCTTGATCAGATATGGGATCACCTCTCCAGTAGGTGTTAGCACCGTTAGCATTACCGTCATGCTATAAGTGACTCTAAGGATAGCATTAACCTCGTTGTACATTGGACATAGCTCTACATGTTTGAACTGAAAGACATGGGCAGCTAGTTCTAGAATTACATAGTAGTGTGTAGAAAATTAGTGTTGATAGAGACTTGTTAGAACACCTTCAGATATTGGAGTCCAAAATCACTCAATCAACCTCACTAAGTATTGCCCCATTAGCGGGACATGGTACAAAAGCAAAAAGTGATTGCTGAGTCATTTTCTATTCCTACACAGAAGAACAGACATGTTATGTTTTAGTAGAGAAGCATAATGCATGTACAAGGTTCGATGACAAACATTTTAGGTTTCATTATTAAATCTAAAATACACAAGGTTTGAGCAGTTGACAATTCTGAATATTCGTACATCACAGCCCAAGTGTACTAGGCCTTCATGCTATGCTACTATGCTTTATCCTATATTCTAATATAGAAGTTACAGAGTTTTGATACCATGCATATGGAATTTGACATCGTGTTTGCTCTAGGCATCATCGTCTCTTGACTGCTACTAATCTAGACTAGGACTTTTAGGGACCTTACTGTTTTATCACTTTAGGCACATTATCAGCTGGGTGATCTCTCTACCCATTTACTCAGTCATCTGAGTATAACAATCTTGCTCTTCTCACTCTAAGCATCGACTCATCTACATTAACACAATTATATAGGCATATAAGTCATGCATCCATGTATAAACATCATGAACTTAATCATAATAAGTGTTGTCCTAGATGTCTTGCATCTCAAAGCTATGGTAGTAGCGTAGCCCTATCAACAACCTTATAGTGTTAACCATGGCATCTTAAGGCACCTGCATAAGTCAAACACATATTAGATTAGCTAAATTAATAGCATGCTAATATACTTCATTTACTCACATGATTGGTGTTTGATAGATCAAACTTAATTTTATCCCTTTTTGGAACCAAGAAGGATGTCTCCTATAGGTAGCCCAACTCATCATATGTGTAAATCAATGGGTTCTAAGGCTACACCAGTTGACCCTTGATGAAGTCTTGAGGATGCTCATAACTAGGGGATGCTCATATCCAGGGAGCACATATGGACTACCGAGCTTTAGTTTTAATGATGTCGCTCTAGATGAAGCATTGTGTGATCTCTTCGAGGTACTACTACCTCGGGAACTACTAATAGCTAGTGAACCATGATGTCCACCTCTACCACCCGAAGTCCTAGGTTTTTCACTAGATTTACTTGCTCTCTCATGCTAGTATCTACATATAGATAGCTTAATAGACCCCATTAGTCGTATTTATATAAAAGTTTAATAAACCATTGGTGATTCTGATAGGCACTCTTGCCCAAGGATACTAGTCAGTATATCAATCACATCTAGGTCTGTGTTAGTGTAGGAAGCCCAAAACATAGCTTGTGGTTGTGCAGCAGGCTCCACATGTCATTCTGGCCCCAACTACTAGTCAACAACGTGCTTGCCTAAATGGAAGAGCCAATACTCGGGGCTCTCCAATAGTATGTGATGCTTGTTATTATAAGAAAACTTGGTTAGATATTTTGGTTGAGGGAACATGTTACTCTAGGGATAGGGGCATACCTATTTTAAATAATAGTTAGTCAAACATTTGCTCAAGTATCATCAAACTAGCTTCATTTAGTTTCATACTAATAAAATTGTTTTCTTCTTACCTAATATCAAGTTAAGTTCATACCTATGAATCCCTATAACCTAAAATCCATAATGGAATCATCTAAAAACTTGGCTTTTAGTCATTTCTAGCCTGCCATATGGCCAATATGTAATGGAACGTGCTCTGCACATCGAAATTTTTGCTAACGTGTACTAGCTTCTATGGGGCTTTACTAATGTGCACCATATACTCATGAAGACACTCATTGAATTAGCCTTCTCTTAAAAATTTTAGAATTTTTGGAGTACTTTTTCCCTAGCGAGTCTAACTTTCACAACCTATAACGTCTTAAAAATATAAAAAATCAATCAAAAAAGTAGCAGATTTATACTTAAAAATTTAGGTATGTTCTTTAAATCATTTTGATTCCAATTTAACTGATAAATTACTTTTTGATGTCCAGCATGGATAGAAAACTGATCTAGTAGATGATCAGTTTTAAGTTAAGCCTTTGATTACTAGTAAAACCTTTGACCAAGCAATGTTGAATTCCAGCAGTGGCTCCTAAATACTATCTTCAGAGATGTCAAACATGTATTTGATGGCACAAGCATTGATCTAATAGTTGATAACTTTAGAACCAATAATTGTTCAATTTTAATCCAACAGTTGATCACCTAGGTTCTATAGTTAACCACTCGATCCTTCAATGATCATGGAATCAAGCATTTGATTTCTAAACCTTGACAACAAGCATGTGAACTCAATCTTTAGATGTTTTTGAACCTTGTAGCAAAGCCATTGGTCCAACTATTGACCCAATCAATATTGACCACCTCGCCCAAGCATGGGCTCATAATAACAGAATTAGGTTACAAGCCTCAGTATGAGCACTTGATTAGCATTGATTGCCTTGCCCAAGCACCAGGCTCCTAGTATTATAATTAGGTTACAAGCCTTAACATGAGCACCTGATTAGCATTGATCACCTTGCCCGAGCACTGGACTCTCAATGGTAGAATTAAGTTACAAGCCATAGCATGAGCACCTGATTAGCGTTGATCACCTCGCCTAAGCATCGGGCTCCTAGTGGGTTATAATTTATTTCCCAGTTATGTCACAAGCCTCTACATGAGTGCTATTTGACCATCATTGATTTCCTTACCCAAGAATTGGGCTTCTAATGACAGAATTAGGTTGCAAGCCTCAGTATGAGCACCCAATCAGCATTGATCACCTTGCTTGGGCATTAGGCTCCTAATGGTAGTATTGGGATACTTTGTTATTTTTCTCCTCCCTTACAGAGTTGTAAGCCTCAACATGAGCATTTTACAAGCCTCAGTATGGGCATTTTGCAAGCCTTAGCATGGACATTGAGCCTTAACATGAGCATCGATAAGGTATTTTCTTTGCCTTTTAGTGAAAAGTGATGTTGGGATTAGATCTCATTTTGATGACTTTTGCTTGTGTTGTCTTAAAATAATCCTAATCAAAGGTAAACTATAGACCTTGACTTTTCACATGCACTTTACAACTTTGGGTTTTCTTTGATTCAGCTTGGTACAGGTCCTTGATGTCGAGCCCAACTTAGCCTCCCACAAGTGCTCTAAACATACGAGGCATGTTACATTTTTCTTGTAGAAGGTGGAATACATAACATGTATTTTTTGATATATGGAGCACATAGTGCTACATGCTATGCATGTTCAGAAAATATACGCATAGTATGTGGCCTTTTCCTATGCAAATCTAATATGCTTCATATGTTACCATTCATTTAAGGCATATTTGATGCTTGTTAAGCATAGGGCACACATCCCAATGTGCCCCTATTGCACGGCTCACTTAGGTATTTTTGCTACATGCTGGGCATATGTTGCTACATGTTGTGCATATACCCTTTTTCTGGGCTACATGTTGCACATATAGCACTACGTGCTACACACATCTAGTGTAATTTTGTAGAATCCCATATTGTTTGCTTATTTTTGGCAACTTATGAGCTTCCCTTATGAATATGAGTTATATGTTTATAGGAAAAAGGTTCAAAAATTAAAGAATTACACCCAAACTCTGTTAATTTTATTTCTTACTTAATCAATCGTCTAATTAAGTTGTTAATTAGAATTAAAGACTAATTAATCATGCTTTAAATCCTTAATCATATTTTGGAGTCAAGTTTTAAAAGCTAATCTATTGGTGAGTGTGGAATGCTTATTCTTCTTCTCATTTTCTCTTAGTTTCATTATAGGTTTGTTTCATTATGGAATACTATTTTAATTGCGTTTTATTTATTACTTGACATTTTTAGCTTAATTGGATGTTGATTCATTCCTAAGTGATGCTACATGTGATCTTAGAATCTTCCAATTGTGCTTCTAATTGATTTTACCTAAAATTGATTATTTTTCATGATTTTCATTATTTGACTCATGTTTATTCTTGCATTTTCATGAGTGTTGCCATTACAATCATTGGAATTTAACTATTGACTCATGCTTTCACATGGTATTAGATTGGTCATTCATGTCCTACATCTTATTTATTGCTTGACATTTATTCATTTCATTGCATTTTCCATTTATGCATTTTAGCTTGTACTGCTCGAGGCTATTTTTTGAGTGGAGGAGATGTTGCTTAATATATTCAATTTTTGTATCATCAAAGATCTTTTATAATAGAATAGGTCTCTATTTTATTAGATTCCCTTGACATGTATGATTTAGCTTTATTTTATCATGTATCCCCTATCTCTCATGATCCCTTTCTCTTGGCCATTATTAATTTTCATTTCATACTGCAATGCTCATTTTATCATTGCTATATGATGTATGCTATACCATGTCATCCTTTCATATATCATGCTTATGCCATGTCATCTTTCATATGTCCTGCCTATGCCATGTCATCTTCCTATGTCATGCCTATGCTATATCATTCTATGCCATATCATCTTTGCCATGTCATCTCTCACATGTCATGCTTAAGCCATGTTATTTCATATGCCATGCATATGCCATGTCTCATTCATCATGATTGCCACATTATATTTACCATGCTATATCTGCTATGACTATTGTTTATTATAATGCGTTGTGTGCTTATTTCATGCTTATGAATGCTTGTCTGCCTAGGATAATTAACTTGACTAAAATGATAAAATCAAACTTGAAACTCTAAGGGAATAAATCTTCACGACCTGAACCTATCTCTGAAGGGTTTGACTTAGCACTCATGTTATGGGTTAGTTAAACCAAATCCAGAACCATTTAATGGCATCTCCATCTTGTGACTCTTTTGAGTCCTTCTCATTCTTCAAGGTAGGCCCTCGAGAAGACTGCATTTTTGCTCCAAGCAGGCCCTTGATCCATGTGTTGCAAGCCTCACTTTGAGCCGTACTGAAAGCCTTACCCACAGTTGGTAATATAAAGAATAATTAAATACTAGTATGATAAATGTTTTTATGCAAATATTAAAATTTTTTAATGAAAGGAATAAATTAATGGAGAAATTTATTATGTGAGTAAGTTAATGAAATAAGGAAGAAAATATATTAAACCTAGATGATATATAGGTTTAGATATGTATTATATTAGAATTTTGAATGTTTGTGTAAGTAATTAAATTAATGTTAAAGACAAGTATTTAATAAATTTGTAAATAAATTAAAAGATAGATAATTAAAAGGATGAAAATATATAATATAAAATATAATATTACATGAAAAAGAAGTAGCATGTAGGGAAAGGATCAAGGATGTTCATGTGCCTTCCTCTTTTTACAACTTTGACTTTTCTTGGCTGATAGGTAACTTTTTTAAAAATAGTATTATAGTAAGATAAATTAAGAGAAAAAAGGTAAAAAATAGAGGAAGGGTCTGCAAGGAAAAAAAAAAGAAGAGGGACATGAACTAAGATTTGTTAGCAAGATGTAGAAGTTCAAGGTTAAAGAAAGAGACTAGAGAGTGAATTCTAAAATAAAGTGGGAAAAATTGTAGCTTTCAAAGAAATAAATTAAAGAAGACCAAAGATATTGAAGCAAGAATTTAAAGGTCCTTAAAGTATTCTAAGGTTAGTAAAAGAATAATGAATTATTGTTAAGAATATGAATCTTTTCTATAATGATGTGTTAATAATAACCATATGTTAATAAAAGGGTTACTATGGATATTTAATTTTATCTTGATCTAATTGTAAAGCTAGTTAGTTGGTTCAATGCCTTATCTTTAATTAATTTTTTGATGAAACATGGAAGTAAAGAATAAGATGATGGTTACTAAAATTTTGAGACTATAACAATTTATGTTAATCTAGTTTGGTTCCTTGATTTTATCCATATTGGTATAAGTTTATTGAATAGGATATCCATTTTCTAACCAGGTTCCAAACCTTTCATGTAGATGTTAATTAATTTTTGTAAGTTTTATGAGTATTTTATGTGATTTTATTTTATGGTTTTTAGTGTGATGGATTAAGGAACCTAGGTGTAAGATTATATAGAGCTTAATTATTACATGAATATTTGATTAGTTATTGTATTATAATGTGTTGGAACTTAATTAGAGACTTAGTTATTTGGAAATTCCCAGTATGTATCTGATACTTTGAGGATGACGTGAATGAATTGACTTATATATAGTTTACAATTGAAACTTATAAACCTTTAAGTTGGTTGTAGTCTTGCTTAAAGAAATAAATGTATTATTTCTGTTTTGGAACATATCCATGTGAAATAGACTTTAGGTCTCTAGAATTACTAATATGGTTATTATATTTATGCATGATTCTCATGTGTAAATTTGAAACTGTTACAAATGGGTGAATATATTGTTGCTGTAAAGCACTACTTATACATGAAATATATATTCTGTTTTAAAAGAATTGATTTATCTCTTTAGTAAGAACATGAGAGAGAGTGCTGTGAGGAAGCAAATAATGTGTATTAACTTATTATATTAGTCTTGAAATTAGAATGTAAAGTTGTATTAGTATAGTATGTCGATGTATCTTTCTTTTATTGGGTCAAAAGATAAACTTTATGGGGAAAGAAGAATACATACAAAGGCTGGTTATTTTAAAAGTTTGTAACTATGGTAAGCTGATAATGTTGGAAACATGTATATGTATATATATAAGTAAAGAATTTGTAAACTTGCAACAAAGAAAAAGAAAAGAAACTGGAGTTTAACTTACATTAATTTATCATTGATTCAATAGTTATTCAAATAACTAATAAATCTTGGTTTTTACTTGATAATTGCATGGACTTATCGAGTGTGTGGTGATTTGCTCTATTTGTCTTTTATTGTTGAATGATTTTAGCTTGCGTAAAGTGAGTTATTAGGACATGATAGAGTTCTTATGATTTGATGTATGCATGATTTATTAAGAATGAGATTAATAGATTCTTACATTGGAGTTGCTAACTAGGAATTTGACTTAGCATGATAAAGAGGAAATTAGCATTCTTAAGTTTATGAGATGATCAATGAGCTTGTTAAGTGCATGAAACTTATTTTAATTACATGGGTACCAAAAGAACTAATGGGTAGAGTGTATGTTAATGTTATTAAATAGGTGTAATTAAGGGGAAAGTATCAACCTCCACACCTTTGGAGCATTGAGATATTCCAAAATCTAGGTTTATCCTTATGACTTTCTTAATTATCATAAACATGATAATGGAGGTAACTAAAATCCAAACAAATTCCACTCATGATGATATTTATTTTATTTATCATTAAATATAAGCATTTCATCTTATTTATACATGATGTTCGCTTTACTGGATTGTTCACACATTTAATTTTATTTCAATTATAAGGAGAAGTGGGGGCAAAGATTGATATGAAGTTATGGATTATGAAATCTGAGATAGGTTGAGTGCATCCTTCTTCAATGGTAGGTTGAGTTACAATCCTTACCTAATCTATGAATAATATTATTATGTACATTTGGTTTTGAGGTAGGTTGATTTATGTTCATCCTTAGTGAGATTACATGGTTGATATGACAGAGGTGTGTGATGGTGAGAGTTTATAAGATAGGAAAATACATCATGCTATGACATTCATGTTACATTCATAAGATATACATAGGCTGATATAATTTAAAATGAGATTGACATAGTCATGATAAATGGATAATTGGACTATGTTGGAAAGGAATATGTAATGGAATAAATATGTGTTTGTGATATGAAAACATAGATGACATCGACAAGTACAATGTTAGTGGATTATATTACATGACTTTTTATTTTAATGACTTGTATAGGATGCTTAATTTGAGCTACATTAACTTAAGCACCATTAATAGATGTAGGTATGAGGAACTGGGAACATTTTTCATAGTCGATATCAAAGGTGACATCATTGTAGCCTATAAGGCTTCACCTAAACTATGCTTTAATAGGTTTTATGTCATGCAACTGTTATTATACACTCATTTTGGGTAACAATGTAATCAAATGACACCATATGTAAATATATTATCTCTTAAGGCTATAAACCATGTAAATTATTATAAGCTCATACATTTCTAAGAACTTATGTAATCTTATTATATGACATGCATGGTATAATATTAGAATTGTACATATGACTTATATTATAGGAAAATATTATATATATGTATATATATATATATATATATATATATAGTATAGATGGGTGATGATTTTTTATTTACTTTTAAAAAAATTTACATCCCTTGAGAGTGGTTTAGTGGATGATATTTACGGATGTTATTCGTTACTCGATTCTCTAGAGCATGTCCACGAGTTGGGTGTGACATTTTTTAGTGCTATCAAAGCTTTGGATTGGAAATGAATGATTGCATAGGAAATTTTACATTCACTTACATTACTACCTAAAAATGATAAGTTGTATGTAATGGAGTATTCTCACCTTTTAATACTGACTAGTTGGGTATTGTATACTTATAATATAGATATAATAGAATGATAAATACAACTATTATGATTAAGAAGAAAGGTGGAGGGAATTATAATTCTCAAGAGGGAACATTAGAGGCCGTAGGCTAGGGAGAGGGGAGATAAGAACCTATAGAGCATGTTAATGTTAGAGAGAGTTTCCTCTACCGAGCAACCTAAGTGTCCACCATAGATCCCATGGCTACTTCTTTGGTATAGTTGTTAAGGATGATGCAAGGATAATTAGTGCCACCATCTCAATTTTAACCATGAGTAATTAAGAGAGAGCATGTTACAAAGGAGTTTGATAAACTGAGGGCTTATAGGGCTATAGATTTCTCACGCATAATGGACCCATATATGGTAGAATGTGGCTAAAGAGAACTAAGAGAGTTCTAAGGAAGATGGATTGCACGAATTAGTTATAAGTCGAGTATGCTATATCTCTTCTTCGGGATGATGTATATCAATGGTGGAAGATTATGCTAAATGGTCAAGTTGAGCCACCAATGATTACATGGGAGGACTTTCAAAAGGATTTTGAGTAAAAATATGTACCCTCAACTTATATAGATCAAAAATTGTAAGAGTTCCTTAGCTTGAATCTGGGTAGCATGATGATGGCTAAGTATGAAAGGGAGTTCACTTGTTTGGCTTATTATTCTACTAATATCCTTACTATTAAGAGATAGAGGTGTAAGAGGTTCAAGTAAGGACTACAACCTAGGATTAAAGCTCAGTTTTAGGGGTTTAACTATAAGAATTTCTTAGGTTTGATAACTAATGCTCTAGAATAAAAGAGGACATTGATGGAGGAGGAGGAACATAAGATGAGACAAGCTAAGAGAGCTTATTGGAGTATGAATGCTTCTTCCAGTCATCATAAGAGGAGTATATTTAGAGGTGTATTTTCTAAGCGATAAACATCATTTAAATCACCTATGCCTTGACCCTCACATTCTAGATGGATAATGGGGTGACCTATTGTAGAGATTAAGCCATGTCTTTATTATAGGAAGAGTCATATTGGGGTATGTAGGACTATGATAGAGGCATGTTATAACTATGGAGGCACTGGTTTTCTTAAGATTGTACTAGTTCAAGGGTGATGCCATTGCATATAGCTATGAAGGGAGGTAGTTATTGACAGAGTGCACTAGTAAGATCAACTACTATGGTCACTTAATCTAGTGAGAGAGGCAAAGGTAGAGGAGAAGGTAGGTTTAAGGGGACTAAAGGAGAGAGTCAAGGATCACTAAATTAATCCCATAGTTAGGGAGGTTTAGCATAAGTCTAGACTAGGAGATAGAGGGAGGATTGTCATGTAGTAAATGTAATGATTGGTAACTTTTTTTATCTTTGATTATGAGGAGCTCATATTGATTGATCTTGGTTCTATACATTCTTATATGAATGCTAAGATTTCATGTTTATCTTCCATACTGAGTGAGAGTTTGGGATATGAGATTGTTGTATCTAGTCCTTTAAGGAAGGACACCATAGTTAGACATATTCATAGAGATTATCTATTGATCATTTAGGGTGTCACTTTTTTTTTTGATTTGATTAAGATGATATTTAAAGAATATGATGTGATATTGGAGATGGATTGGTTGTCTAGATATTAAATAGTGATGGATTGTAAGTTGAAGACAGTGACATTTAAGGATGATGAGTATTCAAGGGTACTAGCATAGGGGGATAGATTAATATTATTTCCACTGTTATGGTTAAGAGCTAGTTAACTCAGGGATGTAAAGCATACTTAGCACATGTCATAGATACATGTGGTACTAATTCATAGTTATAGGATATTCCTATTGTATGTGACTTTCTAGATGTATTTCCTGAGGACTTGCCTGGTTTACCTTTGATCATGGAGGTAAAGCTCAACATTAAGGTGGTGTCGGGGCTTGAGCCTATTTTTATTTTTCCTTGTAGAGTGGCTCCAACTAAATTGAAGGAGCTAAAGACTTAGTTTAATGACTTATTGATAAAGGTTTCATTTGATCGAGTGTATCACCTTGATTATTACTAGTTGAATAAGGTGACAATTGAAGAATAGGTGTCCTTTACCTTAGATTGATGATCTCTTTGACTAGTTAAAAGATGTTATGGTATTTTTTAAGATAAACTTTAGATTGAGATATTTTCAATTGAGGGTGAAGGAAGGGAGCATTCCTAAAACTACTTTTGGTACGATATAGGTTGACTAAGGCATTAGCTGAATTTATGGTATTAATGAACACTATCTTAAAAGATTATTTAGATTAGTTTATGGTAGTATTCATTGATGATATATTGGTGTATTCTAAATCAATCAAGGAGCATGATAGACATTTGAGGATGGTTTATAGACATTTAACAATAAATAGTTGTATGGAAAGCTATATAAATATGAATTTCGGTTGGAACATATTTCTTTTGAAGGCATGTGGTGTCAACTGATAGAATTAAGGTGGATCTTATGAAGGTGGAGGTAGTTTTAAATTGGAAAGAGCCCTAAAATGTAACCAAGGTTCATAGTTTCTTGGCTTTAACTGGATATTATAAGCGATTTGTAAAAGGATTTTCCATAATAGCTACTTCATTGACTTGATTGCTATGGAAGGAGGTTAAGTTTGAGTGAATAGAGAAATATCAGGAGAGCTTCGATAGATGACAACTTTGATAGATGAGAGCTTATTAGACACAAGCTCTAATGCTAGCTTTACCCACTTCGGGTAAGGAATATGTGATCTATAGTGATACATCATTGAATATGTTAGGATGTTTATTAATGCAAGAGAGGTAGGTGATAACTTATGCTTCTAGACAATTAAAGCCTCATAAGATGAATTACCTGACTCATGACTTGGAGTTGGCCACCATTGTATTTGCTTTGAAGATATGGTCATATTATTTGTGTGGAGAAAAATGTTACATTTATATAAATTAGAAGAGTTTAAAATACTTGGGAACTCGAAAGGAGTTGAACTTATAGTAAAATCATTGGTTTGAGTTGATTAAAGATTATGATTACTTAATATATTATCATTCAAGGAAAGCAAATGTAGTAGCAAATACATTAAGCAGGAAGTCATTTGCTAGCCTATGAGTTTAACCTATGATGTATATAAAAGAGATTTATCGGTTGAATGCTATATTGACCTTTTCACTTGATGGTGGGTGTCTAGCTCTATTGTAGGTGAATCTAATATTGTTTGTTCAGATTAAAGAGGTAATTTCTAAGGACAAAGAGTATCAAAAATGGTAATCCAAGGTACAAAATGGTGAGATAGATAAATATCGTATTGACATTGAAGGATTATTGAGATATTGGGGTAAGATATATATGCCTAATGATAAGAAGCTAAGGAATGGATCTTATAAGAGGCCCATAAGTCTTTATATTCCTAACATCTTGGTACTATGAAGATGTATAGAGACATGAAACAACAGTATTGATGGATAGGGATGAAGAGAGATATAGCAGAGTATGTGGCTAATCTCATTTATTAGCATATGAAAGTTGAGCATAAGGTACTGGCAAAGGTAATGAGTCCATTACCTATTCCTAAGTGAAAGTAAGAGTGGGTAACCATAGACTTTATTATGGGTTTACCACTCATATAGAGGAGACATAATGCAGTGTGGGTAGTAGTTGATAGGTTGACTAAGTTTGCACTTTTCTTACCAGTTTAGAGTAGATAGTCGAGTTGTATAGTCATGACATAGTGAGATTACATGGTGTGCTTATATCTATAGTAGCTGAAAGAGATCCATAGTTTACATCTCAGTTTTGGGGTAGTCTTCAAGTTGCTTTGAGGACTTAATTTTAGTATAACTATTATGTCGGTAGGGCTTTCGTCGAGACCCAGAGTGAGGCTTGAAACACACAGACCAACGTCTTGCTTGAGTCACCACTGGATGGTTCCCGATTTAGTTCAATTGACTTATTAGCATGAGTGCTAAGTCAAACCCTTTAGAGATAGGTTCAGGTGGTGAAGATCTATTCACTTAGAGTTTCAAGTTTTCTTTTACCATTATAGTTGAGTTGATTGTCCTAGGCAGGCAAGCATTTATGAGCATGAAATAGCACACAATAAGATATAACATAGTAGTAATCATGGTCGATATAGCATGGCCTCATAATATGGCAATCATGGTATGAAACATGGCATATGCATGATATGTGAAATAACATGGCATACGTATGACATATGAGATGACATGATATAAGCATGACATGTAAGATGAGATGACATAAGCATGGCATGTAAGATGACATGGAATAGGCATAACATGTGAGATGACATGACATAAGCATGACATATAAGATAACATGACATAAGCATGACATGTAAGATGGCATGACATAAGCATGATATGTGAGATGATATGACATAGGCATGGCATGTGAGATGACATGGTTAAAGCATGACATGTGAGATGATATTGCATAAGCATGTCATGTGAGATGACATGGTATAAGCATGACATATGAGATGACATAACATAAGCATGACATGTGAGATAACATGACATAGGCATGGTATAGTGTACATCATATAGTAATGATAAAACATACATCATGCTAAATATAAAATAACAAGCAAAGCATGCACAAAATAAAATAGAGGCTAATGGAATGGATCGTAGAATATAAGGAATACATAAGGGATTTATAGCTAAATTATATAAAAATAGGGGAATAAGGCTATTCTATTATAAAGAATCTTCATCGATACAAAATTCAAGACATTAAGCAACATCTCATCCATTTGGAAAAAGTCAACCTCAGGTAGCATAAATCAAAAATACACAACTGAAAATGCAAAGATACAAGAAAAATCGTTAGTAGCTAACAAAATTTTAGGCTAGATTGACCAATTCTATGCCATGTGAAGCATGAATCAAGAGCCAAAGTGATATGAATGTAGTGGCGACAATCATGAACAAGTGAATAAACATGAGCTAGATCATGAAAATCATGCAAAATAATCAATTTCAAGAAAAATCAATTAATAGTAAAATGAAAATTTTCTAAAATCATAAGAAACATCACTTAGAAATAAATCAATGTCTAATCAAACTAAACATGTCAAGTAAACATTAAACATAATTAAAATAGCATTAATTGAGTAATTAAGCAAAAAGAGATGATTTAATACCAAAATCATAGCAATTGATCATGACACAATGAATTAGGAGTCATTAACATCAAACCAATGCAAGTTGGAGATAGCAAACTCAACGAATCAAAGGCAATCATGTCATTAAACATTTTTTAAACAAATTAAATAAGCATTTAACTTGAGAAATTTGATTGAAAAGCCAAAATTAAAGAAATATGAATGATGTATGATGAACTCATATAATTAGTGCTACTGTAAAGTCTCTAATGCTATAAAGAACTTCAGTAACCAAATAAATCAGGTAAAAAATGGATGAAAATCAACATTTTCTAGCAAAACTGAATGATATGCACACTACAAATAGCACAATATGCATCACATGTAAGCTATGTGTGGCGTACATCATGTGATCATTAAACCAAAATCTTAGCAGATTTACACCAACCATAGATCATTTAAACTATAAATAAGTATTAGTAGTCATCAAAACATGCATGATTGAAGCCACTTATCAAGAATAAACCCAAAAATCATAAACCCATCATGAAATCAAATGAAAAAGGAGTAGAGAATAGGCATTCAACTAACTAAAATAGATTGTGCTTTTGTAATCTTGACTCCAAACATGATTAGGGATTTAGGTAGGGTTAATTAGTCTTTAATCCTAAGTTAATTATTTAATTAAGTGTTTAATTAAGTGAGAATTAAATTTGGAAGAGTTTAGGCAAGTTTTATTAATTTTTGGATCCTTTTATATAAATACAAGGCTTATATTTATAGGTTTGGATGATAGGATTAAGAAAATCATATTAGCAATGTGATATTCTAAAAATTTTTAAGCTATGTGTGTAGCATATAGTACTATATGCATAATATATAGCCCAAAAAAAAAAGCTATATGCTCAACATGTAGTAGTAAATGCCTAACATGATGCAATTTTGACTTATATGCATTGCTTAATGTAGGCATATTAGGATGTGCACCATAGATCAAACAAGCATCATTTGGGACCCTAAGGTATGGTGTCATATGGAGTATATTAGATTTGCTCGGGAAAAGACTGCCTACCATGCTTATATTTTTAGAACCCGTGCAGAATGTAGCAATATGTGTTGCACATATTATGAAATGCATGTTATATAATCTACCCTCCACAAGAAAAATGTAATGTGCTCCACATTTCTAAAAAACTCAAGGGAGACTCAATGGCATGTATGCAAATCACGATTGACATTGGGAACCTATGCTAAGCCAAATCAACAAAAACCTAAAATTTTAGTGTGTGGGTGAAAAGTCAAGGTCAATAGTTTACCCCCTGATTAGGACCATTTTGAGGTGATATAGGCAAAAGTCATCAAAATAGGACCTAATCACAACATGAATTTTCACTAAAAGCAAGGTGATACTTGATGGATGCTTGTGTTAAGGCTTAGTGCTCATGTTGAGGCTTGCAATTATATAGAGAAATTAGGATGCATTAGGGATGTTAAAGTGATCCATTGGGGAAGACTTCATCAAGGTACTCATGCCAAGGCTTGCAACTTCCATAGGGAAGCAAATGTGATCCATTGAGAATATTAAGACTAATGACCCAATTTTAGCATTAGAAGCCCGGTGCTCGGGCTAAAACATACAACTCCACTGAGGAAGATTCACTGGGAGCCTGGTGTTTAGGTGAGATGATTGATGCTTGATCAGATGATGATTATGCTAAGGCTTGTAACTCTATTAGGGAGAAAAGATACCTAATACTATTATTGGGAGTCTGGTACTCGAGTTAGATGATCAATGTTGATCAGAGTGCTCATGTTGAGGCTTGTGACTGTTGGTTTGTATAGTGATTAAGCACTGGAAGAAATTTAAAATTTTCATTTTAAAACAACAAACCAAAAGAAGATCTTTGCATCAAAACACAGAGAATCCAGTTTAGAGATTAAAAGTGACAGTTTGACAGTAACTCTTACTTTTAATGCAGATGTCCTTCGTTCTTTATCTCTAAAGCGTTTATGGTTGTAGCAAACCAAAAACCACCAAGATAGGCAGCCTCCAATAGTATCCATATGAAACAAGGATGTCCAAGTAGGCAACCAATTGCTTCTATCTCCTTTCCTGTGAACTAGCAAAGAAAAAGAAGAAAAACTTATGGAATTTTTGACTTCCTCATAATTACTCTTGTGAAGGCCGAATTCTCCTTCTGCAGAAGAGTGTAATTTTGGCCAAAGGAAGAAGAATGGTGTGGCATGACCTAATTTTGGTTATAATAACATATTTATACTCCAAAATTAGGTTAAGCTAAAAGCCTTTCAGCTTAAGTCAGGCTCTAGGCCCGTCTATGACTAATATGGCCTGTGACTGTCACTTGCCATATCATAGCCCAACCCAATAGCCTAACTTAAACCTTATGGACTTCCAAACATTAAATGTTAAGTCCATAAAGTATTAGATTAATTTCTATAAGTAATTTTTGACCTTTCTCAAAAGTACAAAAATGCCCTTTTAAGCTTGATTCCTCATTTGTAAGTGTGTGACCTCTTAGGTTCCTAATATGTTGGCAACATGTTAAATCTTATATTTAATATGTAAATCATGAGCGGTATCTAGTTATACATCATGATTACCCAAATATTAGGAGGTCAAATATTGGTTTGACTTCAACCCTTCAATATCAGACACCGCTGCAATAAACTCCTTTCACCATCATTATCTCTTTTAGGTTTGAGTATGGATTAATGTCAACTCAATGTATGAATAATTATGTTAAGTCATACCCTAAAATAAATTTCTCATGTCATATAATCTTTATTCCCAAAATGCCACTGTGAATCAAATTCACCCTGGGCATCCTACTCTGGCCAGAGATTCCTGAATAAAGACTACTACATGAATCATTGAGATAACTCCTACTATTAATCTGGGGTGGTGAATCCTTTATTGATATTCAAATACCTTCAACCACTTTATACCATACCCAACCTCTAAATTATGAATGCCTCTTAAGGAGGAATAAAGCATAGGAGTCAAAGTATAGTAATCCATAGTTAAGATAACCTTGATATCTCAAGTCTAAGGATACTTGCACTACTGATATAAGTGAGATATAATTTCACAGACATAGATCAATTATCCATATTAAATCTCACTGGCAAGGTGTCCAATGAACTAGTATTGTACTACTCATCCATATATTCACTTTAGACATCTCATGTCATGATGAATGAGAATCATCCCTCAATGGAAGTGTAATATGTGCTGATCTCACCATACTAATAATGTCCATTCTTATTAATACTATGATCAGGGATATTT
>CANYBF010214277.1:0-16388 GCA_948192965.1 Dalechampia spathulata | reverse complement strand
CACCTTTGTAAGACCCGGAAGTAGATCTTTCTCAGCAAGAATCTTCATGCCTTATTCAGATATATGTCCAAGTTTCTGATACCATACTATTATAGATCTTTCACTTGAACTTGCAGCAACAGATGCTTCTTCTTCTTGCATAATCTCTCCACACAGCATATACAAATTCGCATCAACCTTTTCTCTTTTCATAATCACCAGCGCTCCTTGACTAATCTTCATGAAGCCTTTCTGAACTTTGATAGTACAATCCAGATCATCTATTTGTCCCACAGATAATAAATTCTTCTTGATGCCTTCCACATGTCGCACTCCTTAAATAGTATAGACTATTCTATCATGCATCTTCAGTCTGATGGTTCTAATGCCTACAATCTTTAAGGTATTATCTTCACAGCTATACACAGATCCTCCTAAGATAAGTTCATAATGATGGAACCATTCTCTTCAAGAGGTCATATAATAACTTGCTCCTGAGTCAAGAACCCATATATCAACATACTTTTTCCTGTTCTCAGTAGATATTGCTGCTTCACAGCATAATACATTTCCATCATTTGAAGTGCTCGCCACGTTCCTTTGAAAATTGGAATTCTTTAAACTCTAACAATCTTTCTTCAAGTGACCCTTCTTACCATAGTGGTAACATTTGAAATTCTTCTTATTCTTGGATTTTGACCTACCATGATTTTGACTCTCACTTGAGCCACGTTCTGTTGATCTCCCTCTCATCAATGTTAAAGCTTCCACTTTTTATGAACCTGCCTACTTGTATTTCTTATTCTTTCATCAATTTTCTTCTTTAAGAATAGCTGCTGCTATATCATCAAAGACCAGAGAATCGAAAAGAATATTATTTGTTAAATTGATGATGAGCTGATCATACGAATCTGGTAAACTTTGGAGTATAAGTTCCGCACGTTCTTGATACTCTATTTTATAGCCCAAAGATGTAAGCTGAGAAAATAAAGTATTCAAGACATTAAGATGCTCCATCACTGAGGTAGATTCTGCCATTCTCAGGGTGTACAGTTTCCTCATAAGGAAAATTTTATTGTGCAACAATTTAGCCTCGTACACTCTGATCAAGTGATCACAGACCTCCTTTGCCATTTTCTTTTCCTCTATACTAGACAATATCTCATCTGCAAGTGCCAAATGTAGGTTTACTGTAGCGTTCTTATCCATCTTGTTTCATTTATTATCATCTATGTAATCCTGCGACCTTTCACTGATCGTCATCAAACAACCATCTTTTCTCAAGATAGCTTTTATCTTCAATTTCTACAGTGAGAAATTCTCCCGTTGAACTTCTTGATCTTAAATTTCATCACCCTTGCTTTTATCACAATTTCACTGTTTGCGATATAATCTAACTTATTTTCTATTATGGAGGATCCAATTTAATGGCAACCATAGAGCATACAATAAGTAAGTTTATACGTACAAAACAGTTTCATGAATAATATTTTGCTACAGTAACTCTGCTACAGTATTGCTGTTACAGTATCCTGCTACAATGATCGCTACAATGTCTGCTACAGTGATCGCTATAGTCCGGTACAGTATGAGTAGTCAAGTGGTAAAAAAAATGCTACAGTACCAACACCTTTCAAACAAAATATTATTGTTTGACATTGTACATTAATTCAACTTTTTACGTCTGTTTTTCGAACGGATCATACCAAAAAATTTCTCATAATTTTTCCTTCCTTTTGGCGTACTCCTTTTCAAAAAATTCCTTCAACAAGAACCAAAACTTTGATATCACTTGTTAAAAATATGGACTGGATAAAGCATGGTCACAGCTAAAATTTGAGAAAAATAAAAGATAAAATATACAGATTTATGTGAAAAACCCCCAAACAAAGTAGGGTAAAAATCATGGACAAAGGATCGAAGAATTTTATTAAAAAATAAATAATAAGAGTTACAAAATACCATCTATTATTTTTCTTCTCCTCCCTATTCTTTTTCTCTCGTGATTTGTAAGGATTTTGGGATCTTGGGATTTTATGGGATCTCTGGATGCTCTACTGCCTTAACTCCTCTACCTATTTATAGGCAGAGAGTACCGCGTACCCAACTAACAATTTCTGACTTTTCCTTTTTTTTATTAAAAAATTCGACGCCTACTCATTTAATTTCAATTCTTGTAATACCTCCTCCTTGTCAAAGTTGCACCCACCTACCTTCAAAAATTGTTACTGCCCATTTTCTGGTACCAAAAGGTGATTTCCCTCACCCCAAGGGCCCCTACACCCCGACCCGACAGGATTGTGAAAGAGGTAAATCACGGTATCCAGCGGCCTCCTAGATGGAGATCCGTGGTCTTGATGCCCACAAAAAGCCCACCTCACAAGATAGTCATAAAAAATGATAAATTTTACAATATATTATGGAAGGATTTTATAAAAATAAAAGTTGTTTTTGAAAAATTATGATTTTTTATAATAAAATTATAATGAATTTATATTAAATCTAAAGCAAATTTATATTGAAATTTTAAAAAAGTTGATTTTACAAATATTTTTAAATATTTTTTATTTTATAATTTTACAAAAAAATTAGAATATTTTTTAAAATTCTTTCCTATTTTTTAACATTTTTCAAAATTCATCTGGATAAAAATAATTCTTAAAATAAAATAATCCTCTTTCATTTATCAATAAAAAAACACTACTAATTACTCATCACTCCTATAATTGGTTGATGAAACAAACAAATGATATATTTTATTAAAAAATATTTATTCAAATGCGATTAATATCTCAATTTAATTGAATTTGATCTTTTTAATGTTTAATCTCTACATTCAATCTAGCCAAAGCCCATATTAGCCTAACAATCATATATAAGTCCAAATAAATTTTGATCTCCATGAATTCATTCTCTCCCATTGGAATGCCTTTTCCGAAGACAAGAAGAATGGTCAAAGTCTAAATCTTTGATTTAGGTCCTTCTAGCTTTTACTTGCTAGTTTATAGTCTTTACAGTACACGATAATAAACAAGTTTCCTTCTCGTAGAAATAGCTACTTCATCAAGTCAAGTGTGTGAAAGAAGATGTTGAATCTTTAAATCAAACAGTTCGTTGCCTGGAATTGGAGGAAGAAGACCCAGTGGCTTCAAATACAACACAACATGTAATAGTTGGAAAGATTTTGGGCGATAAAATCATTAACACGAATATAATTCAATCAATCATGTCAAATGTGCGGACGATTGATGAGAGTTTTGAGACCAACCGATTAATGTTTAAATTCAAATTAATGGGAGATAAACAAAGGATTTTAAAAGGAATAGCTTGAAGTATTCAAAATTACTTGATGGTACTGAAAGAATGGCCACTGGATAAAACAATTGATGAACCAGACTTCACATTAGAATGGTGAAGAAAAGTGAAAGCTTCCTCCTCAAGGCAGCAGTAAATGCAATGTTGATGCCTCTTATATTCATATGAAGAAAGAAGGGCAGATAGTTTATAATTTTCGAGATCACAATGGACAGGTCCTTCATCTTCATAGCTCAAAAGTGAAATGCAGATCAGCTGTAATGGCAGAACCTTTAGCTCTCAAGGAAGCAATTCGTTTCGTTGCTTATTAATATATGTTGTTATTTTTCAAAAAATCGTAATTTGTTTATTATTTTATTTGTTGAGAATTTTGTTGAAAGAAAAGATATACTAATTAATAATTTTGATATACATTAATGGATCAAAGAAATAATAAGAAAGCATTAAAAGAGATTATGATATTCTGATGAAGAAGAACGTTGATGAAACATGCTAGTATGAGTCAAAATTAATATTGTAGTATTAAGTTTTAAGTTTCTTTTATTATTTTTATAACGAATACTTATAAATGTTCAATCCTTAAATGCGGTTTTAATGGTTCTCAAGAAATGTAATCGTACTTCTTTTCTTTCCTTTTACTTAATTTTAATTAGTTCTTGCAAACTAATTTTTGGTTTGTTTAAATTTTTTTTGTATATTGTTTGTATGTCTTTCATATTTTTTCTATATATTCTTTGTATACATATTATCTTATGCGCTATAATTGATATATTTTTTATATCTTAATTATATTTATATATTAATTTTGTATAGAAGAATTTAATTCTTATGAAATATATTGTGAATATCTTTATGTTTGATGATTATACATGTTTCTTTATCATAAAAAATTATGAGTTTCATATTATTTTAATGATTCTAAAGAAATGTAATTATACTTTTTTATTTTTTATTTAATTCAAATGATTTACAAATTATTTTTTGATTTATAAGAATTTTTTTATATAGTGAAATATGTCTTTTATATCATATTTATATGCTATTTGTATATATATTATTTTATGCCTTATAAATTTATATATTTTGTATATTTCAATTACATCTATGTATTAAAATATTACATAAAAGAACTTAATTTTTATAAAATACACTACTAATATCTCTATATTTCATCATTATTTTTGTTTCCTTATCATAAAAAGTGTAAATTTCATTTTATTTTATACCTCTTTTATATCCTTATTATGTCCTTTTTTTCTTCTATTTATTATTTTTCCTTTATTTTATTAATTTTCATTTGTGTTTCTTCTTTTTCTTGTTTTTCAAACGTATGTTCTTCATTTTCAATTGCAGCTATTTTTTTCTTCTTTTCAAAAATCTTGTGAAATTTTAGATTTTAGATTTTTAATTTATTTATTGTTCTTTTTAAGATATTATAGAATTTCATAGTTTGAATTATATTTTCTTCTACTCCTTCATCTTTTTCAAATCTTGTGAAGTTTTAAATTTTAATTTCTTGTTATTGTTCTTATTCTTTTTAAATTTGACAAAGTTTTATATTTTTGAATTGCAAGTTCTTTCTTTTTCTTAGAATTTGTTAACTTTCAAATTAAATTCTTCTTCTTCTATTCTTTTTTTAAATTTAGCAAAGTTTCATATTTTTTTAATCATAGCTTCTTTTATTTTTCTTGTTTTTTAGATTTATGATGTTGATTTTCAATTATATTTATAGGATGGAAGATTTTGTTATTTTTTTATTTAAATAGAATTTTATTTATTTTAAAATATTATGAGATTTTGCTTATTATTTTTATTTTTTTTATCATGATATGATTTTTAAAGTTTCTAGTATTCTTAAAAATAAAATAATATTTAATAATCTTAAAAAAAATTGTTTAGCACAAACTATTTTTATAAAATACCTTTACAAAAATGATAAATTTTATTTTATGTTTTATAATAGTATCAAATGATTTTTAAAGCTTTTATAAAAATAATAGTTGTTTATACAAAAATAAAGATTTTTAGGTAAAGTTTATAATAAATTTAAAATAGATATTAAATAAACATGAAATAAACCTTTATATAAATTAAAATATATTTAAAGAAAACTTGCATTACACCTTAAAAATGTTGTCATGAATATTTGCAAAAAATCTATTATTTTTATAAAATTTTTTTTGAAAGAATACAAAATTTGTATAAAATTTATTGTATTTTGACAATTTTGAAAAAACCCTAAACTCAATTGTCTAGAACAAATTTACGATTCATGCATGCACTTCAACTTTGAAGACAATATGTTTAATACTCACATTTATTTTCCTCCTTCTTTCTTCAATATAATTTTACTTTGAATTAACCTGTGTTCAAATAAATTTCTATTTTCATGTTATGCTTGCATGCTAAAAAGGCCAAAATGGGAGTTTTGAACTTCAAAGATAAATTCATTTTATAATCGTGCTGACAATAAACGCAAACTGCATAATCAAATTCATGTTCTATGAAATTGTTCATATATATAATATCAAATTTTCTTAAATTGTGTGTATAACTTGTTAAGATCAACTTTAATATTACTTATAACATTCTAAATCCTAAATGTTATTAACTCTTTTCAAATAAATTAATATCTAAAAATATATATACTTTAATCTTATAATATATTTAATCAATCAATTATCAAAGAATCATATATAATTCCTGAATGATTTATATCTTAACATGTTCCCCTTTAATATACACGGTCCACGTCTACTTTATACTTAATTTATTTAATTAATGATGGAAGTTACCATAAATTAAACTCTCAACGTTTAAATCATAAAGACTCTAATATTATATTAAATAAATATTCAATCCAAAAATTAAACTATTAAATATGATTTATAAATAATTTATGTGTTGTCATAGTAACATTTAATATGATTTAATCCTCGCTATCTAAAAATTTACTTCCCCCGACGACATATAAGATGCAGCCATGTTTCTTAATAAGGTTTTTTCTTAAAAGAATGTGAGGTCATCAACCTGAACAGCAAACAAATGCTTGATAAGTATTGGTTAGAATCCACAAAGCTTACCCCATCAAATAATTACGTGTTGACTTTTAATAAGCTCATAAAATCAAGAAATTATTGCTAATTCATTAAATTTATTTAAACATTATATATTCTTATATATAAATGAGCTAATTAATATACAAGAAATAGAAAAAATAATTTTTACAGGTGTGACTTTATGGATTAAACATATTATAAAATCAAACATGACGTATTTATATTTTACATATTATATAAAGAGTGATGTTCATGAACATGGAGAAGTCAAGTGTGGGTGACTATTTTAGCAATTTATTGAATAGAATATGAAAAACGATTACGAAAGATGTAGACTTTTCAAATAATTAACATATTATTAATGTAAGTTGATGAAATCAATTAAAGCAAGCTTTACATTTTTATTTATTATTGTTCTTCTGTCTTACTTCTTCTGTACTGCAATCATATACGCATCCACAGTCGTCGAGCATTCCGGAACTTGAAAATGGAGGTTGAAATATTGCGTGAACAACTCATAAAACCTTCTTCGCCTACACCTGTTCACCTGAAAACTTATAAGATCTCTCTGCTAGACCAGTGGGCACCATCCTTGTACTTCCCCCTTATCCTTGTCTATAGCAACCTAGATCCCAACCATGACTATAATGAAAGATCAAAACGGCTCAAGCAATCCTTGTCTGAAACTTTGACATGTTTTTATCCATTTTCTGGAAAGATCAAAGACAATCTTTCCGTCGACTGCAACGATGAAGGTGTACGCTATGTAGAGGCTAGAGTTAATATTCCATTGTGCGAGTATCTTGCCCGACGTGAATACTTAATGTCGTCGAGTAAATTGTTGGCCAAGGAAGCTGGTCTTCGAGAATCAGTTGCTGGATCTTATGTTGTCATGATACAAGAAACAAGTTTTGTTGATGGTGGTTTCGCCATTGGAGTCTCGGCTTCTCACTTGGTTATGGATGGGATTTCTTTGGCTTCGTTCTTGAAACATTGGGCAGCCATTACTTGCGACGCTAGTGAAGAATTGATTTCTCCTAATTTTGATAACTCGACCATGTTTCAGCAGTATGATGCGTTCCCGAAAGAAGCAAATAGTATGACTATGAATTCCAGGTTTATTAAAGTAGGTAGAACTTCCATTAAGAGGTTCGTGTTTGATGCATCAGCCATTACTGCCCTTAAAGAGAAGGCAATAAGCTTAGGTGTGGAAAACCCGACTAGGGTTGAAGTGGTAACTGCTCTATTTATCAAATCTCTCAAGGCTATATCCAATACCATATCAAAAACAGAAAACCCACTTGCGTCAAATCATGTTGTGAATCTCCGTCGAAGAGCCGTGCCACCATTCGGAGACAGCTCAATCGGAAACATGATTTTGTTGGCAGCTACACTATGCAAATCCAAAGAGGCAAATTTAAGTAGCTTAATATACAACATTAGAGAAGCAATCGGAAAAATTAACGGTGAGAATGTAAAGAAATTACAAGGTGATGGAGGATTTGCCAAGCTCAGTGAAATGGTGGATGAAACAAAACGAACAATGGAGCCATCAGGATTATGTGGTGGAGTGGAGTATGTCATGTTTACAAGTTGGTGCAACTTTGGTTTGTATGAGGTTGATTTTGGATGGGGGAAGCCTACTTGGGCTACCAACACAGCTGATTTCGGTAGTTCAGAAACTATGTTTTTGAATGTAATTCGTTTCATGGATGCTAAAGAAGAGAAAGGGGTTGAAGCATGGGTGCTTATGGAATCAGAAGTGGTGCTTTGGTTAGAGAAAGATGAAAGTCTTCTTGCATATGCATGTGCTGACCCAGTTCCACTTCCTTAGCCTGTGGGATTCTTTCAGGATCTCAAGTTGTTGCCAACAAGTAGTTCACAGCTATACATATTTTGTTTACTCAGTAAAAGGTGAAGAAAAGAAAATCACTTTTGATTCATATATTTTTAATTCTTTTGCAATATCAATTTACTGAGAATAAAAATATTTAATATAAAAAAAAGTCAAAATTTTTAATAATTTTAATAAATTTAAACTCAAATTGATTAATATATAATTGAATATTCAGATCATACTTAGATAGCCTGTTAAAATACTGTTTTAGGAGTGTCTAGAAGTCTTTTCCTTTTACAAGTTACATAGCTGTCATCTATAATTTAAAAATTATTTCTATTATATCTTCTGAGG
The DNA here is from genome assembly GCA_948192965.1 of Dalechampia spathulata. Lineage (NCBI taxonomy): Eukaryota > Viridiplantae > Streptophyta > Magnoliopsida > Malpighiales > Euphorbiaceae > Dalechampia > Dalechampia spathulata. Next base: position 7,844 of record CANYBF010214277.1, on the reverse strand, counting down.
ATTCTACATTATGTTTTCTAATTAATTATAAAAAAAATTTTCACATCATGATGTTCATAAAGATTAAAAACTTAATTTTTAATTTATAATTTTTTTATTTAATGATAAATGAAAACATTTAAATATATCCAACATCTCCACAAGCTTCAGTAAGTTGTAATTTAAGGTCATCTAGAAGAATACATCAATGAGCTTCTAGAAAGAAGCCATTGAGAAGGTCTCTAATTGTTCTTAGGCTTAATATAAATATTAATATATTAATATTAATACTCATAATCATTATAGCAATTTTTCCCTATTTTCTTGATTCTATTGTTGTAATTTTTATTTTCAAATAATAAAAAAATACCTTGGTATAGATATGTACACTTTAATGAGATAAATAATGGATTAAGCTTTGATTTTACGTATCATTTTATAATATGATTTTTATCTCCTTAAAAATTTCATTATAACAAATAATATAAGTCATAATAAAATTTTATTATTATGCATATTATTTTTATAATATAAGTTTTTATTATATTAACAATCAATTATTATAGATATTATTTAAAATTCAATTATAACACATAATTTCAATCACAATAAAATATATTATTATATATATCACTCAAAATTCTATTATACCACATAATATTAATCATAACAAAATTTTCTTATCATACAAAAAATTAAATGTATCTTTTTTTATTATTTTATCCATATTAATTTAATTCATTTTTATAGCAGGATTAATTTAATTTAAATACAAAATTTTTAAAATAATTTATATATTAAGTCATAATTAATCATAATTTATTTTAATACAAAATAAAAATTAAATTTATTAAAATACATATCCTCTAAAATTATATTATAACATATAAGTTTGATCATAATAAAAATCTATTATTATACAAAATGTTGAATTAAATAATAAATTAATTTTATTTATTTAAAGAAGAATTACAATTTTTGATATAAAATTTTTATAATTTTTGAAATTTAATCTTGAATCAAATTTGGATTTAAGAAATAATAACTTGATAAATTTGATTAATGAACTTAAAAAATATTCAACAAACTTGATAAATTTGAAGAACACATTGATGATTTTAGGAGCTGGAGAACTTTAAACCTTAATTTTAACAAAACTTTAACCTGTCAACATATATTGTATAAAATGAGAAAGTTGATATTTCCATTCACTGTATTTATTGAATTAACTTAAAGAAGTGCCAGAAAAAGACTCCTATAATATTGCAGATGTTATTATTATAAATAGATGAATATTAGTTTAGATAATAATGCAACTTGAGGCTCACACCAACAATTATTAATTATTCGGTCAACTTTATAAATATATATATAACTTTATCATAAATTACAAAATAATATACATAAAAATCATTATTTTAAAAAAATTATTATTTTTTATAAAATCTTTAAGCATCATTCCAGCGTATGAAGAAAAATTTATTATTTTTATAATTACTTTATTTTAGTCTGATACCCGTAGTTGAAGGCAACGCGTGTAATAAAAATAAAGCGTTTCCTACTAATTAGGAATTAGTTAATGGATTTGACATTGGTGAGCAAGAAAGGTTTCCCTTTGCGTGGTTCTTTGACGCCGACTGGTTATCTCCTTCACGGACACAGATATATATATATATATAGAGTCTATCAGTGGAACTTCTGAAATTAAGGGAGCATGAGTTCCTCACTCGAGTTAAAATAAGTAGTAGTTAAGATTCTATCATTATCAAATAATGATATTTGTAACCACGTTAATCGTCCAGCTCACGGTGGGTGACGCTTCTCCATTGAACAAGATTATTAGTATTGATTTGACATTATTACAACACTATCTAATTTCTTTATACTTTTTATATATGTTGATATTTATGTTTTGATGACAAATATAATTTAGAAAAGTAGGTAAATAGGATTTTATTTGACTCTGTTGGAAAAATATATATATACTTTTTTAACTTTATTTTTTTTATTTTTTTATTAAAATTTCTTTTTCGGGAATTTACATTTTAATCGATTCCTTAAAACCCTAGAATGAATGGTAAATTGTAACACTAGTATGGGAAAAAATCAATAAATTTTAATTGGTAATTTTAATTTAACTAATTTCTGGAAAGTTGACTAAATTAATCTATTATTACGAAGCTGTTTCGAATATATAATTTTCATATCTGGAAAATAGATTTTGCATGATTTTCTTAATCACTCATTCCACGTACAACTTCCCTGTATAAAGACCACATCTCTCACTGTAAACCCTACCCAGCAAAACCACAAAGCAAAGCAAAAGAGATAAAAAAAAGAAAATGGAGATATGGTCCATGTGTTGGGTTTCCATTATTAGTTTGGCTGTAATAAGTGTAACCCATTGGATATACAGATGGCACAACCCTAAGTGCAATGGAAAGCTGCCTCCTGGCTCCATGGGTTTCCCTTTGATCGGAGAAACCATTGAATTCATCATTCCTAGCAAGTCTGTCGACATGCCAAACTTCATCAAGAAGAGATTGCAAAAGTTAGCAAATTCTTGTTCATTTCTTTCCGTTTCTTTTAAGTAACTCTCCATCTTTATTTAATTATACCTAATTTTTAACTTTTTTCTATGTGTGATTTTAGATATGGAAAGTTATTTAAAACAAATTTGATCGGTAGACCGTTGATCGTATCATCTAATCCTGAATTCAACCATTACCTTCTTCAACAAGAAGGAAAATTGATCGAAAGATGGTATATGGATTCATTTAATAAACTTCTCAAGCATGGCGATACTAAAGTCGTATCACACCAAGACGCTTTACATAAGTATCTAAGAAGCGTGGTCTTGAATCACTTCGGCCTTGAACAAATCAAGCAGAAGCTAATTCCTCAGCTAGAAACTGGTATCAGACAAAGATTGCAAATTTGGTCTAAGAAATCAAGCATTGAAATCAAAAAATCCTGTGCAGCTGTAAGCCCATTATGCTATTTTACTAACCCTATACTATACAGTTTAATTCTGTTTCTTTTCCTTTTCTCAAGTTTCTGTATTTTGTGACTACAGATGATGTTTGATCTTTCAGCAAAAATATTGTTTAGTTATGATCCAGAGAAATCAGAGGAAAATTTAGGTGAAAATTTAAGCGATTTCTTCGAAGGATTCATGTCAATCCCTTTAAATATTCCTGGCACATCTTTCCATAAGTGTTTAAAGGTATATATTATGATCATTTCCTGTTAATTTTTTGTTATTAGTACCATTTTCACTTAATATTAAATGAATCTACAGGCGCAGAAGAGTGCCATTAAAACAATTACCAAGATGCTCAACGAGAGACGTAAGAATCCCGAAATTCGTAAGGGGGACTTCCTCGATCAAATTATGGATGACATGGACAAGGACAATATTTACTGGGACGAAGAAATGGCAGTTTTCGTAACGTTTTGGATAAATATTGCTGCCTTTGAAACTGTTTCTTCTACTTTTTCTGTAGCCATGCAGTTTCTCACAGACAATCCTTCAGTCGTAGACAAACTGAGGGTTCGTGCTCTATTTAAATATTTATTTTATTTTTTATTCGTATTATATCAATTAATTATTTAACTATTTATTTATGCTTTTTTTCTGTATATTCAATTTATTTATTTTCTGGGTGCAGGAGGAGCATGAGGCGCTCCTCAGAAACAGAGAGAGTAACGAGTCAGGACTTACATGGAAAGAATACAAGTCGATGGCGTATACACATCGTGTGAGTTCTTTAATACATATGAACATTGTTTTTCATGAATTTTTTTATTATTTTAATTAAATTATTTATGAAAAAAATGATTCATGTATAATATTATGATATGAATAATAAATATATTTATATATATACACCAGGTTGTAAATGAGGTGAATCGAGTAGCAAATGTTGCTCCTGGAATATGCAGAAAAGCAATCAAAGATATTGAAGTTGATGGTAGGTATCTAATCACGTATTAGGTACAATAGAGAATAAATTATTGTGTTTGGAGTATAAAATACATCTGACTTTAGTTATTTATCTAATGCATATTCAATATTCAATATGACTATGACGTGAATTGGAATTTTCTTGTACTAGCATAAAATCTGTGAATACTAGTTTGAAATTTAAGGCCAAACCTAACCCAACTTCACTTCGCAGGATATACAATTCCAAAAGACTGGATTATAATGATTGCTCCCGCATCTATTCATCTGAATTCTGACATATATAAAGATCCACTTTGCTTTGATCCATCAAGATGGGAAGTAAGTCTATGCATATAATGTATATATAGACGTTAAATCCTATATTTCATTTGTATTTGATTGATTCTTGGAGGTTTTTTTTTAAATTGTTTGTTATGTTGATGAATCAAGAACACGGGTTCCATCTCACTGGCGAAGGACTACGTACCTTTTGGAGGAGGCTCAAGAGCTTGTGCAGGAGCAGAGTTTAGCAAGGTCATATCAGCCATATTTTTCCATGTCCTTGTTACTGGTTTCAGGTGCTTAAAATCTTCCCGATGTGCTGTGTATAATTACTTTTCGGTGAGCTTTGATATATCCAGTTCATATACTTCAAGACCCGTAAAAGAATATGAACTTTTTCCATACATATTGAACTGTTGGGACCTTAAATTAGAGATTTACAATTAAGAAACAAAAACATATAATATGATTGCTGACGTAATTTTGAAAATCTAATATTAAAAGGTGGACAAAAATCAAAGGAGGAGAGGTGATCAGAACTCCAGCAGTGGGATTCAGAGATGGGTATTACATAAAAATTACAGAAAAGGAAGCATGATGGTGTTTCTGCCATTGCCATGTCAAACAATCAAAGGAATTCTGGCAAGTTTCTACGAGATTACTCTAATAAGCAAAATGATTGTCCAATACTTAATTACTTTTTTCCTTAATTTAAATAAATATCATGTAATAAGATAATAACTAGTGAAATGCTACGCAATTACTTGTCATGATAATTCTGTCTGGCATTTCCGAAAACTTTGTTGAGAAATAATATTTGTTCAAATATCATATTTTGTTTCATAGTTGAATTTGATTTCATATATTTTCAACACATGTATTTTTTATTATGAGTTGAAGAATTGAGCTGTAAAACATGGAATATTATTAATGTATTTATCCCACGTCAAAAGAATATGTTTATGTACGCAAGGAATTATCAAAACATTATTCTAAGTGCAAATCCATTGATGTCTTCTTCTTCTTATTATTTTTTTAAAATATTTACAAATATAAAACTTTCAAGATTTCACATAAATTTATTTTAATTTATAAAAGGTGTATTTCATATTTATTATAAAAAATTGTTATTTTTTTATACAAAAATTATTATTTTTATAAAATTTTTAAAAATCATCCAATATTATTGTAAAATATAAAATAAAATATGTCACTTTAATCTTTTTATTTGAAAATTTATTCATTTATTCTAATTTTTATTATAAAATTAGGGATAATCTTCTCATTTATTGTTAATAATATTATTACAATAGTTCTTTTTGTTATATTTCATATTAGAGAGAACTATTTCTGATTTTAGGGTTCTTTTGGATGAAGTGATGTAAAACCTATAGAATTTAAAAAATTTACAAAATTGAAATTTTATGCATTTTAAAATCTTTGTTATTCCATATATTCATGGACATTTGTTAATTTAAATTAAATTAGCAATGATAAAATGATGAAATATTTAAAAAATTACTTCATTGGCAGGTTTTCACGTAATGATAAAATTCAAGAAAAATAAGATTTTATAATTTCATTTCATATGCTTATTTTTAAAAAAATAAATAATAGAATATTTAAATTTTATCATCTCAATTCCATTCATCCAAATAATCCCAAATTTAATTAGATTAATTAATTTAAATCAATAATTTATACTTCAAAATTAATTAAATTAGTCAAATTATAAAAATGTATATGATAAGTGTGTTTTTACAAAAATTACAACATTTTATTTTGTGTTTTAGAATAGATGATATTTGGAAGATTTGTAAAAATAATAGTTTTTCTTGAAAATAATGATTTTTTAGTAAATCTATAATAAATTTGGGTCAAAACCTTTGAAATATTATCTCTTTACTGCAAAAGGGAAAAAATTCCTAATTTGGGATAAATTTGTACTTGGTCACCAATCATAATAGCAGTCATGATGACATAGCAAGCATACAGGAGTTGAATGTCAGTATTGTCATGGGTCTAGCTCAAGACTCTTCCTCTCTACTCGTGTGATGCTTATTTTCGAATGCTACCTCAACAAGTCAGTCAATTTATTAACATGTCACACATATAAAGGGGTTATGTCACATCCAGCCTATACCTGGAGCAACATGCTCCCGTAGCATACACAACGATCTCCCATACGAAAAATCATTGTATACGCTACAAGGGATACCTGTACATGTATAAATAGATGTCGTATGGGGACAACAGATAGTATGACGGTGAAATCATCAAACAAAACCAATCATAACCCTGGATACCAACATACATTCAATTGAATGAACATGTCAATAACAAAAGTCTATTCATTAATATACGAAGGTTCTGGTTCCAATAACCGTACAAGTCACTACTAAACTACAAATACACTACTGCCTCTCTGATCTATATACAAGCTACAACAGATGGGCTAACAAAAAGAAATGTGCTCGGCTGTCCCGGACCACCTCGAGATAGGGATTGCTGCTGAATCCACCTCTCTGCTGACACTGGCAGTCACTGCTCTGAGCCTTCCATAGTAGGCTCGGAACCTGCGTTCATCAATTGATAAACGCTGAGTCGAAGACTCAGTGGGGCTATGTCACACCCCGCTCTAGATTGGAACATGCTCCCGTAGAATAATGAACAGTCTCCAATACATAGAAACGATTAATTATTCTATAAGGGATGTATATATTTTTTTTATGAATTAAAAAACAAACTTTATATTGGTAAAACTTATAATTGAAAAGCATTTGCGATTTGGAATTTAGTCAAATGATACATGTAACTTTATACATATAAAATTCTTATTTAATGAAAGACATTTAAGAATATTTGAACTCATATTGCACCCATATTTTTAACTGCCGTATTACAATACTCTATTATTTAAAATTCTTATATAAAATAAAACATAAAACCCTTTCCAAGCCCTTACCTTTAACATGAGTCCTGCTGAACTGGTGCTCTGGAATCCGTGCACTCCAATTACCTGTTAACCTGCATCCATCAAATGATGAATGCTGAGTATAAAACTCAGTGGTGCTATAAACAAAATCAAAGACATCACATTTAATCAATCATAGTAATATACATTAATCATTGTCACCATATCATTTCTTACTCTTTAAACATCTCTTATTTTTTGTTAACAATAATGCCTAAAGCATTATTTACTATTCATAAATCACTATTCATCTATTACCATGCACACTTTTTTATTCATCTATACTTTTCCATGACCTTTTTGATATACCTATAAGCAATACAAGTTTCATGCTAGGTATACCTTCTATTTAAATTAGGCCAATAGTTTTCATTATCATTATTACATCAAATCATTAACATATTAAAGCTTTACTCATATAAACATCTTTTCTTTAGCATGTTCATTTCTATTCTTGAGCCTAAGCTCAATTAACTATATATCATTTTCTCTGTGGTATAACTATGCCTTGTGTATTAGCTCCGTAATGTCTCTTTATCATATGCTTGTATGATTCCTTAAAGAAATCCATTAATTCTGTAAACATTTCTCTATAGGCACAATTGTAGTGCATTCACTGTTCCATTCTCTTTACTTTTATGATAATGGAAATGCATGCCT